>VMDR010005073.1:0-54419 GCA_007922815.1 Macrotus californicus | reverse complement strand
GGGGGGCAGGGCTGGGGCCGCACCTGAGTAGATCCATGCCCAGCAGGGCTTCCCCCTCCCCAACTGGCTCCTTGGTCCAGACGGCCTCGTTGCCAATACAGACACCGTGCTCGTTGGCGCCCATCTCAGCCCCCCACAGCCAAGAAGGTCGGCTCAGGATCACAGCATGCGTCTGCGACACCTGTTCCACCTCAATGTAGGTGCACTACAGGTAACAGAGGAGAAAGGGACAGTCAGCTCAGAAAGGAGGAGGTGCCTGCAAGGTACTGGGACTGTGCCAGTCCTTTTACGCAGCCCTTAGAGGGAGGTCTTATCATTTCCATGTTACAGATGAGGAAACTGAGGACGGCAGAGGTCTACATAATAGGCTAAGTCCAGGTGCTAGACTTGAAGCTCATGCTCTTTCCATACCTGGAGGCTTCTCCAGTGTGGGGAGCAGAGAGGAGAAAGGTCTTAGAACAGCGATTTTTAACATTTTCATCTCATGGCACACATGAACTAATTACTAAAATTCTGTGGTACACCAAAAATATATGTTTTGCCGATCAGACAAAAAAAATAGGTATAATTTTGGCTCATTCACCTCAGATGACTAGCGTGTTGGCTGTTGTCATTTTTTAAATTTGAAATCTAAGGGAAGAGGTCAGTGCCCCTCACTGAATAGTCAGGTGTTGCATATTTTAAAAATTCTTGCGGCCCATCAGTGTGCCACACACACCGGTTGAAATTCGCTGTCTTAGAAGGCCTACATCCTCGCCTCCCAGCACCCACTAAGGCCTAACCCACCTGGAGCCAGCTGCCAGGGGCATGAGTGCCTGCTGGTAGGTACACCACCTCCTGCACCTCGTCCCGGGGTCGGTCTGAATTCTTGGCAAAGATCACAGCTGGCCTGGCCGAGGCCGGGGGCACGGAGACAAAGCAGTCACAGGAACATGGGGTGTCAGGGCTCTGCGACGTCATCTGGGGGAGGGGTGGGGGTGAGTGTGTTTCTCCTGCGCCCTCTCCACCGTCCTGGCCGGGAAACAGCCCCGGGGACCCCTCTCCCAGCACGTGAAAACAAGACTCGGAGAAGGCACTGCAGTCGGGTTCTGTATGCTCAGCACCCCGCGCACATTCCATACGCGATGTGACCACGGAGGCAAGCACTCTCTCTCCCAGCTCCGGGCTTAGGCATCAGCAGGCCAGCGCAGACCTTGCTCCAAGGCCCTGTCCCACTGAGAGTTGTGGCCCAACGGCCCTGTTACCTCGCCACTCTCCAAAAGTCCCATGCCCCTCTTCTGCCCACCTTTTAGGCTTCCCAATAATGTATGCTCCTCACCCTGTCTCTCTGAAAGATCCCCAGCTTAGTTCCGGACGCCAATTCCTCCACTTAGGGTCATGTCTGTCCTGTTGAACGGAGGTTCCCAGGTGACCTGGAAGGCCTTGTCCCCGGGGCGGAGCTAGAACTGAACGCCTGCAGTTCCACTCTCTTCCACCAGAGTGCGCGCCAGCACCACTTCTTGGAGAGGAGCGACCTTCCTAGTCTTGTCTGGCTGTCTTCCCTTACCCTCCCCCTCCCCCCACCCGCGCACCTTTCAGGCCCGAAAAAGCTGCGAATCAGCGCTCGACTCCAATAGGGTCTCTGTGGGGAGCAGGAGCTAGGGGTGGAAAGGATCCACGTGAAAGGGGAGGAAAGAAATTGGGGCTGATTTACTAGAGAGCTCGGATTGCTGGGGCACCTGGAGACGAGGAAAGCTACTTGTGCTCTGGTTTGGATTCCAAAGGCACAGTCCCACGCTGGTGCCCTACCAACCTCCCCAGTAAGATCTATGAGAGTGGTCAGTGGTCAGGCCAAGGGGTGTAGGGAACAGTTAAGTTAATGCCTTTTTAGAAGGGAACATATACATAAAACCCACCCAACCCTGAAAAGGCCAATTCTGCCCCACATGGCACAAACTCATAGGAAGACAGCTTTGAAAGAAAATTTGGGAATTTCTACTTCAAAGATATGGTGCTTTGGCACATAGTGAAGCTGGAACAGTTCAGGAGAAGTCTTGGCCAAATGGGGCACACATTGGTGCAGAGGTGGACTCTGGTCTCAAATATTCTTCCCTGGTCCTCTTCCTCTGAAAACATCTCCATAATTAATGTGTAAGCCAGTGCATCTTGCTCCATTTTGCTCTGTGCAGCCCTCCAGGAACCGGGAGTACACTGCACATTATCTGTTTCTCCCACATCCATCAGCCAACCAATCAGGGCTGCTGCTCAGACACCTGGCCACAGCACCTGAGCTCGTGCTCACTCCTGGGATGGGAATTAAGGCGGCGACTGAGGCTTTCCCAGGAGGCAGGCTGTGGGAAGACGTGCTGGGTGATGGCTGGAGGAAACCTACCTGATAAGTCTGTTGGGGGTCAGAAAATCTGAGATATTTCCCAAATGCCTTCAGGTAGACAAGGCTGAGGTCCAAGAGGATGCTGGCTCCAGGGAGATGGGCTTTACTTTCAGTAAGGGGACTGCCACTTGAAGAGAAGAATGGCCTGGAAGCTGGGCTGGAGGTTGGGAGGAGCGTTACCTGGAACTCTGCAGACTGGCACTGAGATCTTGCTTCTGTGGGGTTTCTTCAGGCAGGTCACTCTCCCTGCCAGGGCCTCAGTTTCCCAGGTGGCAAAATGAAGGCACTGAGCTAGATCAGTGGTTCTCAGCCACGGGAGGGGCGAGGAAAGGCTGTGTTTCAACCATGCAGCTCCCACTGCACAGCACAATGCTTTCATGCTCTGCTATCAGTGTGGCGGCAGACTGCCAGAATCGGCCTCATCTGCCAGCTTGTGAAAATTGCAGACTCTTGGGCCCCACCTCAGGCCTCCTGAATCAGAAGCTGAGTTAACAAGACCTCAGGTGTGAAGTTTGAGAAGTGCCGCTCTCATATAGCCCCAAGGGGCATAACTGAGTGGGGTGTTGGGGAGGGAATCGATCTGGGTATCTGGAAAATTCCATGGGTGATTCTAATATGCCATCTACCGGGTGGGAACAACAGGGCTATGTGGTTCCCAAGATTCTTTTCAAACCTACACTGCTAGGATGCTGAGGAGTCGGGCTCACTGGGACTAATATGGAGGTGAGGGCTGCTTCGGGTGCGATGTCGCGGGCGGGGGGAGGCGGCGCGGAGCGCGGGGCAGGGATTGCGAGGTTGCCATTGCACTGCATTCCAGAAGCAAACTTCCAGGCTGTGCGCTAACAGGAGCAGCCAGGAAGCGGCCAGGAAGAGTCGGTTCACCTCCTGCACTTCCCCAGCCTCTCGCCGGGGGGCAGTAACAGGCTGGAAGACAGGCGTGAGTCGCCTGCCGCAGAGCCACAGGCGGCAGTTCCCAGGCTGTCTGCTCCTCTGCCACTTTCCCATTCCTGATTTCACTCACCCACCTTAGAATTCTACTCCCACTTCCCAGAAGAGGAGATGGTGGCTCAGGGGGGTCGCCCAGAAGGTCAGTACACATATTCTGAGTTCCCTCCCTCCCTCCCTCCCAGCCCCTCTGGGATCGTCCTGCCAAGGGCTCCAGATCTGAGGGGTCAGAGGTGGCCTTGGGCTCCATCAGGGGGGCCAGGCCAGCCAGGCAGCATTGCTGTCAAGGCAAACGAGCCACGTGAGCGTCAGAGCCCCACCAAAGGCCCCCGATAAGAATGCAGGTCAGCGGGAGGAGCTGGGAGGGGAGGAGGGGCAGCCCCAGCCCTGCCCAGACAGGCCCAGCCAGCCCCACTGCTGCCCTCCTGTCCCTGGGGGCAGCGATGGGGGAAAAGGAGGACTCGCCAGGTTCCTGGGGTCTAACCCCCCCAGAACCAGGAAGGCAAAAGAGGCACCCCAAGGAGTGGAGTGGGTGTGAAGTCAGGGGAAAACATGCCTGTCCCCTCTCCTCTCAGACTTCTAAATGCAGGAGCAGAGGGAAACAAACACTTGGCCTCCAGACCAGCCTGCTTTCTCTCTGACCCCTAAATCATTCTGATGCCCCATCCCAAGGTGGACTTTGTGAGCCCCCCCCCCCCCACACATGTGATGTATGGGCCAACCTGAAGCACCAGATTTGGCTGAGAAATTGTGTTAGGGTTAACGTAGGGAACGTAGAAATCCCAAATAAAGGAAAGAATAACTTTGTTAAAAACATGTAGGATGGGAAGGTGCAAGAATACTATAATTTATCCTGCCCCCTTGGAGCCCAAAATTGATCCTCCGTCCACCTTCCTGGCTTTGGGGCTCTGGAGTGAGGTTCTTCATTCATTTGATATGAATTAGGCACCAACTGCATACCAGGCATTAGGCAGCCTGGGAAAGTGTGCACAGACGGGCATTTCTGCATACCCAAGCGTGCCCCATGGGTCCAGCGAGGGCACATTCGTGTGCTGTTGTGTAACTGTGGCGGGTCTCTATCTGGGAGTTGCAGTAGGAGCCTTTCCCTCCTACTTTCCAGCTGGGCGGGAGCCCATCAGATATCTTGGCTGCCTTTCATCGCCTTGTTCCTGATAGAGATCATCCTGGGTGAAGAAATCGCTGTCAGTCACCCCCATCTCACTCACAGCCTGAGGAACCAATTGATACACACACACACCCCCATGGGGGTGGGGCGAAGATGCCAAGAAGCTGGCCATCTGTGGGAAGGCAGGGAACAAGCGTTCTTGGCAGGGGAGGGGAAAGAGGGGACTTGTCTGTGGAGGAGGAAGGAAATATCTAGAACTTCCTCATCTGCACAGGTTAAGAACAGGGAGGGACAGTCAGCAGAGTTATCAACCCAGAGGGAGCTCCTCCCTCCTGCACCAGCCACCTCCAGGACAGGATCAGACCCTTCAATCAGAGCTTAGCTCTGCCCCAAACAAAGGAGAGGCTGCTCAGGGCTGCAGATCAAAGGCAAGTGTCCACCCCACCCTGCAGTGGCCTGGGGCCCGGTCTTCACTGCCCAGGGACACCGAGTCAAAAAGGAAACCCGAGCTGGAAGACAAACGAAGCAATGATGTGGTTGATGACTTTATTATGGCATAAAAAAACACAGGCTGTTTCTTTCTCCTCTTCCCCCCCAACAAAGTGGGTTCACAGCAGTTAAAGAAAAAAAAAATCCTACATTTCTCCTCTAGGGGGCTGCCTAGAAGGGGGCAGACAGCCAAGCAACCTAGATCTATAAAAGGGGGGAGCAGAAGAAAACCTAACCGAAGCCCTCACCCAACACCTTAGAGCTGGGGGCCTCCGTGGGGGAACATCCATGTTGCCGCCCCCTCCCCACCCCCACCAACACCCATTCGGGAGTTCCCACTAGAATGGTCACTGGGAAAAGCTGCCCTGGTAGGACAGGGAGGGGGTGGCTGGTTTCGATGGGTGGAGGAGAAAGACATCTCACACCCACGGTGCCCTCCCTCTCTCCCCCTCGTCAGGCAACCTGCAGGCACTGGCCAGCTCTCTCCTGCCCCCAAACCCCTCAGCAAGAAAAGGGGCCTCTGGTGGCGCTAGCAGGAGGTGGGGATACGAGGGAGCCTAAAGAAAGAACATTACTTCTTAAACTACCCCAGGCCCATGGGTCTCTCAGGGAGAGTCACCCTATCCCTTTTAAGGACTCCCTTCTACACAAACACATATTCCCACCCAGGTCCCAGCCTCATTCCCCATTGAGCGCCCAGTCCTCGGACTGGGCTCCAGCATCCCCAAGGGAGGAAGAGGCACTGTAGGCCTAGACCCCAGGACCTTGGACGGGGTGAACAAGATAGGGTCTCCCTGGCTGGAGACCCCAGGCTCAGTAGAGAAACACACACATACACACAACATGCCCTAATATTAAATAAAATACCCTTTGCATATAACTTAAAAATCAATACACAACTAATCCTCAAATAAGGCTCTGCATGGAAAGAGGGCCAGGGAAAGGGGAGGTCAGGGAGAACCTTACGGTCTCTACCTCAAGCCTGGGAAAGCCCACTAGCTCCACACCCTTCCCTCATCAGCTCCCTTCCCTTTGCTGGGCTCAGCCTCAGCTGGACCTCTCCCCTCCCCCCTCCCCTAGTCCATGATCACAATCAGGATGTAGTTCTAGCATCTAGAGGGGGACTAGGGACAGCTTCCTGGACATCACCTCAGAAGGCAGACCCCTATCCAGTGGGAGAACCACTCCTTCACATGGAAGGTGGGGGACCTCTTAACACACACTCTACAGGAAGGGCAAGCTGTAGGGTCAGGGAAAGGGGAGGGCGAGCAGGAGATGGCCAGGCAGACACAGTGTCCCCTGAGGGGGACCCACAGGACATTCCTCTGCTGGGGTACCCCCACTGACTTCCAAAAAGTCGAGGTAACCCATTCCTTCCATCCCCACAGGGAAGGCAAATAAATGATGGGGAGCCTAGGATGAGGAACTACATCAATTCTAGAGTGGGGTCTTCTGGCTGCCTTGAAAGCCTACGTGGGGTGGAGGTGTGGGTAATTGTTGGGGGAATGTGGACTACGGAACTTTATAAAGATCAAGAGTTAAGGACTGAATCAAGTTTGAGAGAGAAGGGGTTCGTTCCTTCCATTCCCCCATCAAACTGCTTCCTCCCATTTTAGAAGGGGACTTCTTTACCCACCCCCCCCAACCTGTAGTCTCGATTCTGGCTCCCTTCCCCTCTTCCTTCATGGCTCCATCAGACTGGGTCTGGAAGGGTTAATTAATAAGGAGGCGCATCAAAGGAGTTATTTCTACAGCAACAACCCTCCCAGCCTGATAGAGACCCCTCCCCAAAGGGGACCGCCAGCCTCCACTACCCTATCTCAGCTCTCCCTCCGGAAACCCTAGGGGAAGCAGCACTATGAAGGGGATGAAAGAGACGGGGCCGCTGGGCGGTTCCGGAGGCGCTTTTATGTCCCGGTTCCCAGGCGCTAAGAACGCGTCCAGACAGCTACCCCCAGCGCCCGGGGCCGCCCCACTGCTCTCTGCTCCCGGGATGCACGTCTTCTCCAGCGGGTCCCCTCCGCCCTCCAGCTGCGGTAGGGATGCCCCATCCCATCCCCCCAACTCGGGGACGTGAGTGAAATAGTGAGGAGACAGAGACCAGAGGGGCATGCGCAGCTCCCCCGGCCCAGCCAAACAGTTAAACGCGTCCTGTCCAGCCGGAGACTAAAACACCCCTAAACGCCCTCTCCCTAACCCCACACCACTTTTCCTCCCTCTCAATAAATAACCACGTTCTCCTCTTACTCAAGCCGCCCCCCAAGGACATCAGGCCAGGGGGGTCTCTTCTGATGTCCCCAGGGTAACCAGCGGGGAGGCGGTACTGGAGAGCTCAGTTGGAGGGAGCTGCGCTGCTGCCCTCGGCCTCCCGCTTGCCTTTGCCCCCAGGGGGTTCCGCCGCTCCTCCGGTCTTGGCCTCGCCGGTGGCGGCCCCGGCAGCCTCCTCTTTGGCGCCCTCGTGGGTTTTCATGTGTTTGGCTAGGTGGTCACTGCGCATGAAGACCCGGCTGCAGACGGCACAGGGGAACTTCTTGGTGCCGGTGTGGGTCTGGAGGTGGCGCTGCAGCTCGTCGGAGCGCGTGAAGCGCTTGCCGCAGAAAAGCCAATTGCACACGAAGGGACGGTCGCCGCTGTGCCAACGCAGGTGCGCTTTTAGGTGCGACGTCTTGGCGTAGGCTTTCCCGCAGCCCGGGATGTGGCAATTGTGCAAATGCTTCTTCTTGCCCCCATCCGGCCCGCATGGAGCCCCCAGTCGCTCCGCCTCCAGGCAATTGGGGCAGCGGCACACGGTCTGACCTGAGCTGCGGGGCACTGACCGCCGGGAGCCCTTGGGCCGGGCCGCTCCATCCAGACTGGAATCCAGCCCCTGGGTCTCCGGGGCGGCAGCTTCCAAGGCCTTTGCCCCGTCGGGAGGCCCCAGGAGGTGCTGCCCTCCGGCGGCTGGGAGGAGGTGGTGCGGATGTGGGTGGGATGGCGGGGCACAAAGCTGGTGGTCTCCAACGTAGCCCCCTAAGCCAGCCTGAAGCGCCCCCGGGTGGCCAGGTGAGGTCAGCGCGCCCTGAGTGTGGGGGAGGTCCATCCAGCTGGTGCCCGGATGAAGGTCCCACCACGAGCCATCCTCAGTGCCTGGGTGAGTCGGCCGGAACCACGATTCGTAATGGTGTGACATGTCCGGCTGCAGGAGCTTGGAAAAGGGTCCCGGGGCCAAGGGATTGTCGCTTTCCAGGTCCTCGCAGGTTACTCGAGAGGAGGCCCCTGGCAGCTCATAGCCCTGTGAGAAGTCCACCTCGGGGCCCAGCTGGAGGCTCTGCAGCTCTCCAGGCTGCAGCGGGGAGGGGTAGTCCCCGGCCTCCGGGCTCGTGTGCCCCTGGTATGTTTGGAGAGGCTGCAGGTCCAGGCGCGGAGGGGAGGCGTGAGGCGCGTCCGAGTGCTGGCTGCCCAAAGAGCCGCAGACAGCGGTTAGCATTGCCGGGATGCGGGCTGGGGTGGGGGACAGGGACGGTCAAGGGCACCTCAGGCAGGACCTAAAGGAGGCAAAAAAGAGGTGAAGTGAGCAAAATCACCAGCTCACTTTCGATCCCAACCTAGATCCCCTCACTGCAAAATACCCCTCTCCAAGCCCTCAAGTGAAAGAGATGCACCTCTGGTTGGGGACTAAAGATCAGTTAAGAGAATCTGAGAGCCCCTAGGAAGGGTTGAGGATGTGAAGTTCTTGGCCAAGGGCAGAGGATGATGGAAGTCTACCTTCCCCTAGGTTATCTCTCCTAGGGGTCCCAGCTTATCCTGGGAGTTGGGCTGGTCCCAGGCTGGTAGGCGGGTTACTCCCACAGCACAGTGCTCAAACCATCCCACCCCAGCTGCCCAGGCCAGCTCAAGGTCCAGTGGCATTCCCCCCCACCCCCTGCAGACCTGCTGCTAGCCCAAGTAGAGGATCTAAACCCATCTCAGCTCTCCCAGTTTAACTAAGGACACAGATGGGAAGGAGAAGTTGGTCTGTTTCTGAAACTCAAAGCTTAAAGTGATCTGACTTCCCAAAGCCCAAAGCAGATTCTGAGATTTGGGAGAGCCCTCATTCTATTGCTTAGTGAGGAAGGGCATTTCACTGCTCAGCCTCACCCCTCCTGGCTCCCTGCCTGGCCCCCAAGCCTTTCCTTCAGGCAGGGACTTCATCTCCCTGGGGCTGCAGTGCCAGTTTCTGGGGGACTTCTGGCCACCAGAGAAAGTTAAGCCCCCTTCCCGGCCCTGACCCACACCGGTGCCAGCCAGCTCTCTGTCTACTACCTGTGCCCTCCTTCAATGGAGGGGAGACCCAGATGTGAAGCTGGGAGGGGAAGGCGTCCCCAGAGAAGGGGGTCAGGATGAGAAGAGCTTACGGGCAAGTTCAGGGAGGCAAAATTGCCCTCCTTTAGGGATGCGGGGTCAGCGTGGGAAAAGCCAGAACCACAGAAATTAGGAGGAAGGCTTGCCCAGAGAGATTTTATAAAGGGGTGCATTCTAGGCAGGGGTCATTTTTAGGAGTCACACAGATAATTCTAGCCTGCAGCCAAAGGTTGAGAACCACCCCTCAGGTTAACTCTCTTATTTTTTAAAAACAGAGGAAACTGAGGCAGTATTTGGAGAATCGACTTGAACAAAGACGTTCATGTACTCATTCCGTCAGAACTGGGTACTGTGTGTTCCCCTGTGAACCAGGTCTCTCCACTCTTTCCCTGAACCATTGGGAACCTGAAGGCCTCCACCCCTTTCTTGATCTGGGACTTGAAGGTCCCCCTCTTCTCACCACCTCTCCCTGAGGCCTGGGGGCCCTGGAGCCCCAGGTGTGCGGTTTGTATTCCGGGGCCTCCTCGGATTGTCGCAGTGGTGTAGGGCAGGGACTTCCCACAGCAGGACTCCACCGACCCTACTACCTTCTGCGTCTGGGACTAGGGAGGTGGCCCTGGTAGTCTGGTAGAGGGAGAGAGGGGGGTACTGGGGCGCCTACTCAGGCTCCTGCTGCCTCACCACAAGAAAGGAACTGGGTGAAGCAGCAGGAACGGAGCCTCAGGCCCAGGCAGGGCAGCCCAGAGGGGGCTGGGCAGGAGCAATGAGGCCTGGGACCCTAATAGCTCTCGGCGCCTGGAAACGGCCCCAAGGGCTACAGGGTGTGGAGGCTACCGACCCAGGCTTCACGGAGTGGCCCCTCCCGACACGAGGCAGGGAGCCCAATCCTAGGTTGCAGGGCCTGCCTGCAAGGTTTCGGGGAGGAAGACGGCAGGACGCGCACCCCGATCTTTGCGTTCCCCAACGCGGTTGGGCGGCTAGAGACACACACCCTCCTCCCTTTTTCCTCCAGCTGCCTCTCCCGATCACCGGCACTCAGGTGGTCGGACTTCCATACTCCCAGTCCTCAAGGTTCAAGTCCTCCGGTTTTCCCAGTCGCTCTCGTTTCCCCGGTTTCCAGCCTCCTCGCTCCCTCCAGTCTCTCCCGTCCACCCAGTTTTCACTCCGCCAGGGCTCTAAGCCCTCGGATTCGCCTTCCCCAACGCCACGGGAAGCTGGGGCGCGTTCCAGGCACGTCTTTCCGAGGTTCCCAGGAGCGCTCAGCCCTCGCCGCCCCGACCCGGGCTCCTACCTCGAGGCTGCTGCACTCGGACTCCGGGCACGGCCGGCAGGCGCGCTCTCCGGTGGGCGCTCCTGGGCCCTGCGCGCTGGCGGGCTCTCCAGCGGCGAGGGGCAGGGGCCGAGGGCCAGCGGGGGCCGCGACCCGACCCTGCGGAGGAGGGGCGGAGGGCGGGCGGGAGCCAGCGAGCGAGCGAGCTTGCGAGCGAGGCCAGCTCCGCCCGTGACTCACCCGCGCACTCTGCCTTCATCCCCAGCCCTGCGCTCCTTTTTCCCCCGAAATCGGGGCCCCGCCCACCGCACCTGCGGCCGCCTTTAACCCTTGCGGGCTCGACTCCCCTGGAGGCCCTGCTGGCCCGGCCCGCGACGAGGGGGCGGGAGGGGCGCGTGGGAGGGATCGCTAACTAGGTCGCCGCCCGCCCCCTCCCTCGCTCCTCCCTTGTCCCTCCACTTCTTGGACGAGGGGCGCGGGCGGAGCGTTTCCCAGGTTCGGAGACCCGCCCCACGGCGGGGAGAGCTGCCCACGAGCTGGCTCCGTCCGGCTGGGAACGCGCGACGACTCAGACCACGCGGGGAATAGAGGAGGGGGCGGGCGCTGGGGTGGTACCGAGCCACCCCAGGGCGCCGTTTGCTTCGACGGCCCTCGGCCCACCAGCGTTGCCGCGAAACCGAGAGGAAAGAGAAGGAAACAGGACTGAGCGCCAAGTATGTGTCCGGTCTACTCCCAGCCCTAGGCCGTGGGAAATTTATCTTGGCCGCTGCGCTCCTTCCCTGTCCCCCCGCCACTTCTCTGCGCCGCCGCCTCCCTCCCCCGTCCCTTGCTCTCGCTCGCTTTCCGGTTCTCCCCCTCTGGCCACTCGCCTTTTCTGGGTGACCGCCTCCTCTTCTCTCCCACCCTCTTCGCTCCCCCACTGGCCGGTCCCTACCTGCCCCCACTGCTCCTCCAGGCTCCTCAGCTCTCACTCTCCATCTCCCTTACAGCCGCACCCCGGCGCCGACGAGAGCCACCCCCCAACAGCCCCACCACTCTCGCCCCCGCGCGCCCGGCCCTCAAAGCCGGGCAGGCGTCCGAGTGGCCCTGGGAAGGGACGCTTCTGGGAAGAACTGAGCGGCCCCTCGCTATCACTGCTTCCCGATTCCCACCTAAACGTTGAGAACCTCAGGTTCCTAACTTCGGGGGAGGGTCTGGGGTGTCTCTGGGAAAAGCGAATGCACATAATGCAGCATTCTGGCAAGATTTCGGGGCGTTCGTGGCTCCCACCTTCTTTCAAGAACCGAGTTGATCGAGATGCAGAGCGCCGGTCGGTAGCAGTGGCCCCTTCCCCGGCCCCACCCCTGCCCCTCCCGCCTCACCACCCCCCCCCCACCCCACCCCCGCCTGGCTGGCCTCTGCACCCCCGTGGTCCGATGCTCCTTTCCCGGTTGGCATCTCTTCTATCCGCCGCGTTGACCTCCCGAAGTGACCCCTTGTCTTGTAAGGGAATTCTGATAAATTTTCGTATTTTTTTTTTTTTATTGCACCAGTTGGCTTTCCCTAAGCGCTCTGCCATCGGCTTTTTAAAATTTCATGCCTTTTTTTATTTTTATTTTTTGTCTTTACAGTTCTTTTCGAACAGCGGGACGGGAATTCAGATTGATTCAATCTCGCTTCTGCGACCGCGGTTCTACCGCCGCCGGTTTACTGCTCTTGCACTCCCGTTGGGGATACACGCGAAATGAGAGTATCAAATGGCTAAACCGAATCCACCGGCCAAGTGGGAAACCGATCTCTGTGTGTGTGTGTTTCCCTAGTAGCACACACGTGCTCACGTCCAGAGCCGATGTCTGACTTACCTGTGCATCGTCTTCTCTATGACTCAGTTTCCTCGTCTGGACAATCTGGGCGCACGTTTGGGAGAGTTTCCTGGGGCTTAAAGGAATTGATGTACTTAAAATACTTGGCTCCGTGGGCACCTGGTAAGCGCACAGTAAACGGAAGATATAGTTGTTGTTGTTGTTGTTCTTGTTGTTAATTGTTTTGAAAGTCTCCCAGCAACTCTCTGTTGGACTAAGGTATATTCACAAAGGTCTTTGGACTAAAAGTTGACGCACCTAAATTCTAGCCGCAGCCCTGTACTTGCTAAGCTGATCTGGCCCGTCAGGTTGCTCTGAGCCTCAGTTTCCTTCTCCTTGAAATTCCGTTAGATCAGCTGCCTTGGGGAGTCAAAGGACAGGCGCCCCCCTGGCGCCACCGCCCCCCCTCTTCCCAATCCAACACATCGCGGTGCGCGGCGGAACTTTCCCATCAGTCGGGGTTCCTTCTTCCTGGCGGGCTCCCCCGGTACAAATTACCGAAAACTGCCCTGGGTCTCCGTGGCCACAGCTACACTGACAGCCCTCTCTACCCTCATATTTTTATCACTCAGCCTGCAGACGTTGGCTGTATGGGTTTGCATCCTGGTCCACAGCCACATCTAGAACAGATTTAGGGGCTCATGGCACAGAGCCTGTGACTCAGATTCCTGGGATAAGTCCAATCCGACCTCCAGCCATTCTTTGCTTCCTCCTGCCTGCAGCTCTCCAGCCTTCTGGCTGCTCCCAAAGCCACTGCTCTTAAGGTGCTAGCACTTGCTCAGAGATCTGACTCTAGGTGGAGGACCAAGCTCCCCCTTGCATGTTTTATAGGCACCAGATTTTCTATGGAAACCAGACTGGTTTCTTCTGTTTCCCTGAAAAGCAACAGGGAAAGGGATCCAGCCCCTACATGGTAGACATCCCACCCCACTTTCAGCCCAGGTCCCCTTTCACCTCACCTCACCCTGACCCACAGTTCCTTGGGTTCCCAGAAGCAAAGACCCAGATTTCATCTGCCTGTGGCTCATCAGCATGAAATTGAACAGCAATGCAGTTGTGTTGGAAACTCAGCCGTTCTGATTTCCTGCCCTGTCTCGGTTTCTGCCTCTGATTCAGAGCACACACTACCTTCCTTCCAGGTGACCTTCTACTTGCATCCCTGTGATTCCAGCTCTTTCCATTTCCCACCGGCCACTTGGTTTCCTCCTGAGCAGCGCCCATGGTCTGATGTTGACATCACTGCCCAGTATCATCTTATCGCAAAGCCGAACCAGGCTGCCCACCACATCCCCCACATGACTGAGACCTGCCCAGGACTTGGGCCATTTCCGCGCCTCTTTTATTCCCCCAAAGGAGTAAATAGACAGATTTTGCCACAAGTGTCCCTCTCCCATTCCTGCCACTCACTCCTCTGCTCACACCTCACTGATAGTTGGCAATCCATTTTGTATGTGGGGCAGTCTCAATTAGTCTCTGTGTTCATCGTATCCCGCATTTATTTCTTGAGCATCGACTAAATATCTTTCATGCTCATGAGCATGCAGCTCAGTGGTTATTATTGTCCTATGGTATAGATGAAGAATTCTGCCAAGGATCGAAAAGGTGAAATGACCTGGCTGGGACTGCACAGCTGTTAAAGGACAGAGAAGGAAACCAAGTCCGGATCTGTCAGGCTCCAAAGCCTGTGTTCTCCCCACTGTTCCATTTGGCATCAGTGACAGCCCTTGTTGTCTAGATCCTGAAGGTGGAGAGGACAGCATTCTTTTTTCTTTTTTTAAGATTGTGTTTATTTATTTTTTTACAGAGGGGAAAGGAGGGAAAAAGATAGGGAGAGAAACATCTATCAGTTTCCTCTTAAATGTGCCCTGACTGACTGGGGACCGAACCTGCAACCCAGGCACGTGCCCTGACCTGGAATCGAACTGGTGACCTTTCCCTTTGCGGGACAACGCCCAACCAACTGAGCCACACCGGTCAGGGTGGAGGGGACAGCATTCTTAAACTGATCCTTAGATCAAAGCCATCTTGAATTGCTGGGACAAGTCACAGCTACATCTGTGGTCCCTTCCAAACCTCAATTTCTGTGGTGATTGCACTATGAGAATATCTAAGCTAGACTACCCATAAAAATTGTCTGGTGCAAGTCCTCATTTCTCTAGTAGGGAGAAAATTCCAGAACAGAGAGGCAAATAGCTCAGTCACACAAGTTCTAACTTGCTTCTACGCAGAGCCGGGACCAGAACCCCCGTCTCCTAATTCCTGGCTTCCTAGTTGCTCACTCTTCTCTGCTCCCCACCCCAACCTCCAAGCTGCATCTGGAAGACTGCAAGCTAGTGATCTTGGACACCAATCCACACCTCCTTTCCTTTCCTCTTCCACCCCGCTGTCTCTGTCCTGGGAAACTGGACAGAGTCCAGAGCTGGGGCCAGATGATTTTCTCTCATTCATCCATCGTTCATTCTGCACACATTTACTGAGGGTCTATCTAGAGCCCAAGCACTAGGCTGGACATTAATTCCATCGTAAATCCAAGGATCACTAGCACCCACATCTGTTTTCAATCTTAGGTGAACCTAACTGAGAACAGTGCATCTGTGTGTGGGGGGGAGAGTATTATCTACAAATGTGTGTGTGCACGTGATGCCTTTGTGTGCTTTCCGTGTCTGTCCTCTTCCTCCACGACAAAGGGAGTTCCCCACAGGACAGGCACAGTGATTTCTCCCCCTACTATTTCTGCAGGTGTTTATCATGCATGAACTTCTGTGAGGTGAGTGTGTGCCCTGTATGTCTGTTAATATTTGCCCATCTTTTCTATCAGAATGAAGCCCCCAGTCATCTATGAACTGGTGACTCCACTCCACTTCACCAGATCCCAGCCCAGCCGAGTCAAAAGACCTCCAAAGAAATTTTCTTTGGTTCTCCACACAGAGACCCCCCCCCCCCAGATCTCCCTGTCATCTCCCCCTCCCCAATTCAGAGACAATTGAGCCTTCCAAACCCTTCTCGATGACCCCTATTTAAGTGGGGACCTCCATCCCCTAAACTGGCCAGAGAGCAGCCCCTCTTACCAGTCCATGGAGCCCAGAGCTGGCAGCGGCAGTGAGGGGCAAGTGGGGGTGATGGGAGAGCCAGGCTTTATAAAGAAGGCGACAGTCAGAGCAGAGGGGGAGGTGAGGGATGCTGGCAGGGGCGCTGCCAAGTCCTCACGGCCTCGGAAGCTTTTAGGATAATCCAGGAAACAGTGGCCCCCAGCTCTCCTTGGGGAGTGGTGGGGGGGGTGAGATCCGAGACTCTGAGGAGTGCCAGGAAAGGAGGGTTTCAGCTGCAAGAGGTGGCTGGGGGCAGGGGTGGGAGAGCAGGACTTCCTTCCCTCCCCAGAGGTTGGACGGGCAGTGGGAGAGGGACAAAGCAGTTTTTGAAGAATGGAGGAAGGGAGAGCTGGTGTGGCTGGAACTCTCCAAGTTTTACCCACCCCCCATTTTGAGGTTGCCTCCAGGGACTGGGTGGGAAAGAAAGTACCACTTTTATGACCTGGGACACATACACGCACACCCCAAGTTGGTCCCTCCCTGCAGAACTCTGCATCAGCCATGTTGGCTGCTCCAGCAGGTCTCCCCTACTTCTGCTAGAGCCTACTCCTTCTCCCTTTTCTCTGTCCCCCACCCAACCTAGGTCCCCACAGAATCCAGCATAACCCACCTTTTGGGTCTGGGCTCTCTCATTGCTCAATGGGGAGGGAAAACCCTCTCCCTGACTTAGGATAGGGTGAGGCAGCTTGGGATAAACAAGAGTTCACCTAAGAGCAGAGGCAGAGCCCAGCAAGGAACTTTTACAGACAGTTCAGGAATCCTAGGACTCCAGGAGAGTGAAGAAGCTGGGGACATGGCCTGGAAAGGGAGAAGGGGCCTGGAGGTAAATCTAGGTGGAGTCCCCCCCAGTCTCAACTATTTACATGAACTTAATTTTAGGGTGCTTGTAAGTTCAGGCATGTTGACTAACAGGAGCATGACCTGGAGCAGAGAAGGACAAAAGACCAGGAA
This sequence comes from Macrotus californicus, assembly GCA_007922815.1. Lineage (NCBI taxonomy): Eukaryota > Metazoa > Chordata > Mammalia > Chiroptera > Phyllostomidae > Macrotus > Macrotus californicus. Next base: position 38,017 of record VMDR010005073.1, on the reverse strand, counting down.
GGAGAAAGGAAATGAAACAGAATAAGACAGGCTCCCCAAAGCTCTCTAAAGCTAGGAACCCTGACCCACATAGGAGAGTGGCTTGGAGGCTTTTCATGCGTTCTCGTCCCATTCTCGGCCACAGCTCCATGCTCTTGGCATGGAGCACAAAGCTGCCGTGCACCCGCTCCACACACACCCAGAACCCCGTAACCCAAGGCTTGCCTGCCATCTCCCCCAAATCCCCCCCGCCCCGCCCCCGTGAGTCAGGCAGTCTTGGCCCTGAACTCTTGTCCTGCTCCTCCCCCTCCACCCCCAGAAACCTCTAGACCGGGGATTCCCAGTCCCTTCATTAGCTTTCCAGTAATTATCCCATAAAGGCCTCTACAGGTCCTTCCTCTACCCATTTCAGAGATGAGAACACTGAGGCCCTTCAGAGGGCTAAAAAGCTCAGCAGAAAGCCACCATTATGAAGGAGAGAGTAGAGTGGTGGGGGACTTAGGAGGCAGAGCTGCACCCCTTCCGTCAATCATCAGCACAATTAAGAGGACAGGGCCAGCCCAACTCCCTGGGGGCACTCAGGCGTCAGGACTGAGGCAGGCTCCAGGGAGGGGCTTCCCTGTCCCTCCCTACCTTCCAGCCCAGAAAGTCAGAGTGAGGGGGGGAAACAAGCAGAGGAGACCACACAGGTGGAGTAAATAATGTTAATACGGGAGCATTATCACTAGGGCATTTCCTCATGGATAAATGTCTCAAATACCAAAGGATGCCTCCAAATTATAGTTAATTACAGAGTTGATTTGCATAAATTATAAGGTGAGCATACAAATTCTTTCAATCGGTTCCATATGCTTAGGTAGCAGGTCCAGTCCAAAAGATGGGAGAATCTTGGGGTGAGGAGAGTTGGGGGGAGGAAAAAGACAGCTTTTGGGCTGGCCCTGCTGGCCCGCACCCCTTTCTCCAGCTTCGGATCAGTGAAGGGCGCACGGAGGCCATGACTGGTTCGAGGGGAGGGGAGCTATTACCACAACACTGACCCTATTTGTCAGGAGACCCCCTTTCCTCCTCCATGTGTACTTCAGAGCACCACCAATGACGAGGCAGGAAAGCCAGGGGTGGGTGCAACGCACCTAGAGCTACACAAGGAGGGTGGGACTCTGGTGCTTGGTGAGGCTGAAGACCCAGCAGGGTTATTGGTAGATATAGCCCCTCTCTCTTGCTCTCAGCTCCCCCTGGATCCACAGCTTCCCCCACCCTCCCCCCCACCCAAACTGCAGCTCACTCCAGAGCCAACCTTCCGATCCCAAGTTTGATGTTGCCGCTGCCTGCACCTTCCAGGTGGCTCCTCAGAGGCTCAGACTCCCAGACTTTTGTCTCCAGTGCCTGGGCCTATTTCCTCTGCCCTCGCCTCCCAGTCCCCCACCTCCTCTGGCTGCTAAGACTCTACTTCCTTCTCCAGCTCTCTAATTTGTCCCTCCCTCCCAGCCCCTACCCTCCTTCTTTCCATCTTTCTCCTCCTTTCCAGCCTCCCTCCCCCAGAGATCCCAGGTCCCCCCTACACTCAGCTGTCAACGTCGCTTTTTCCTTCCACCAACAGCTTCTCTACTGCCCAAGCTGCTCACCCTCCCACCTTCAAATTTCCCTGCCTCATGCTGTCTCCAAAATTCTTACTGTATGTGTTCTCTGATTTTTAATTTTTTTTCCACATCCCTGCTCCAAAGGCAGAAGCTACTGGATAACTTGGGATGGGGTAATGAAGGGGGACTGGGCTAACGTCCCCAGGTTCATGTGGGTGAGAGTTTACCTTCATCTTTAAATCCAAGAGTCAGCAAGAGAGAGGTGGGGGTGGGGTGTGCAAAGAGACCCTACGATGGTTCCTGGTGCTTGGCCAGTGCTTAATAAGTATTTGTTCAGTGGATGAATGAAATGAATGAATGAACTGGGAATGGCAACTGGTCTTTGACAATCCTAGAGAAGCGCCAACTTGGTCCAGGAATTATTTCTTATCTGGATTATTTTTCAGATCTCTTAGAGGTTTTCTGCCACTTCTGTGCCCAGCCACCTAAGCTGTCCTGCAGACCAATAACAGATGAATCATCCTGAAATGCCACTCCGTCCTGGCACTCTCCATCTCAACCACGTCCAGTGACTCCCCAGTGCTAACCATGACATTCAAGACCCTGCGACTTGGCCTCCATCGCCTTTGCCATTATTACTTCCCTTGGTCCTTGTACCAACTTTCCAGCCCAGGCCAGCCTGCTGGACTCAGTGTTCACCAAATACGTCCAGCCTTCCTACTGGCTTTTTTTTTTTAAGCTTTTATTTATTTATTTATCTTTAGAGAGAGGGGAAAGAAGGGAAAAAGAAAGAGAGAGAAACATCCATGTGTGAGAGACATTGACCGGTTGCCTTTCACACGCCCCCAACTGGGGACCTGGCCTGCAACCCAGGCGTGTGCTCTGACAGGGAATCGAACTGGTCTTTTGATTCTCCGGCCTGCGTTCAATCCACTGAGCTACACCAGCCAGGGCCAGACTTTGTACTTTCACTCCAACTATTTCCACCTTGCCACCCCATCTCTGCTGTGGGAAGGCTTATCATCCCTCAAAGTCCCAGCTCGGAGACTGCTTCTCTATGGACGCCTCCCATCAACAGCTTCAGTGGCTTGCTTCTCTGAACTTCCCTAGGACTTACTGCCGTGCGACCTGCTTCCATGGAGTTGTCTTCTTATTTCCCTACTGGTTGGTCGGTGGGCTCCTGGAGGGCAGGTACTGAGTCTTCTTCATGCCACACAGTCCTCAGCCCAGTGCCTTTCTTGGAGAAGGGAATGGATAGGCCACAACTAAGTGAATAGAAAAATGTTTTCCTGACATCAAAGCTTCCAGAATCTCTCACCTGAGGAGGGTCATAGTGAAGGCAGGAGCACAGCTCAGGTTGGAAGACACAACAGAGGCCTTGAGACCCAAAGACCCGGGGAGGAAATGAGCTCAGTTTCCCCGCCATTCCTCCTCTGCCCCCACCCTCCTACCCCGCAACCCCCCACACTGGCCCTTGGGTGGGTGATGGAAGTAGAGGGACCCAGCAGGATGTCTGGGGCTTGCAGGGTTGGGATGAGAGCTGGAGGTGGGCGGTGAAGCACTCTGCCCTGTTAGCCTGCTTGGCGTCATGAGTTGGAGGTTTGGCACAAAACGAGCAAGGGTGAAGAGTGGGAGCTGGGAGAAAGGGCCGACCAGAAGCAGCCATGGTGAAAGGCAGAGGCAGAAAAAACAGATCCCCTTGTCCTTCTGTGGACAGTTAAAATTCTTCCTATCAGGGTGGCAGCATCCTGAACATATCATGTCTCAGCTCAAAAAGCATTTGAGCCCTGGCCGGTGTGGCTCAGGTGGTTGGGTGACATCCCACAAGGGGAAAGGTTGCTGGTTCAATTCCCCGTCAAGGGCACATGCCTGGCTTGCACTTTGCCACCACTCCCCCCACCCCCCACCCCCTAACGCACACATTTGTGCACCTAGGGCACAGGACATGAAGTGGGTTGGGCTGCGATGTTTTTCTCCCTCTCTTTCTCCCTCCCTTCCCCTCTCTCTAAAAATGAATAAATAAATAAAAATTTTCAGCATTCGATACCTCCCCATCACCTACAGGAGAAAATCCATACTCTTTGGTCTGGAATTGGAGCCCCATACCCCATCTGGTCTCATCCTACCTTTCCCGCCTCAGCCCTTATACCCCCCCAGGTCCCAGCCACAGGGAGATTCTACTCCATCCTTACTGTTCACGCGTTTTCATGCCCCATAGTGTTCCTGGCCGGAAATGCTCTTCCCATCTCTCTGCCTGTGAGCTCCTATTGACCCTCTGCAGCCCAGCTCACATGTCTCCCTCCTCTAATGAGCCTTCTCCAGTTCTCCATGGTACCCTCTTCTGTGTTCCTTCAAAGTCCTAAAGTACAGAGGGCTTAATGCTGTTTGATGGGTGATGTGATGAGCTGCGTGCGTGTGTCAGATCACGAGCTCCCTGAAAGACTGGAGTTTTCTCTGTTCATCTTTGTGACCCCCCAGCATCTCGTACACCAACTAGTGCTGAGTGTGCAATAAACATACGTTGCACTGGATGGAATTGTGACCTTCGTCATAGCTGTCCAGAGTTGGCCTCACAGGCGTCGAGACGCTGCCCTAGAAGCATGCCTTAGCCTTCCTCTTTCCACCCCCGCTGTGCCCGGTGCCTGGTCAGGAATCCAAGATCAGGCTGGCAGATGAAGATCCCTGAGAGGCCCAGCATCCTGTGTCCTGGCCAGCTGGGCACTGCCACCAACCTGCAGTCGGGGTCACCCAGAAAACCTCCAACTGGATCCCACAAAAAGGGAATTAGAGGGGAGGGCTGGGTACCAGGACCTGGCAGCCAACATTGGTGGGTAGGGGGGAAGGCGGGCAGTGCCCTGGAAAGGGGGCCGGTCTCATTGTTGTGGTCTGTCTGGGAGATTCCTCCCCTTTTTAATTTGCTTCCTGATTGAGGGGTTGGCTCTGCCTGCCCAGCTCCCCCATCATTATCTGCTGCCGGTGGCTCAGGTGCTGGCGAGCCTGGCGTGGCCCCTAGGTTATTACCTGGAGCTCTGGGGGTGGCAGAGGCTGCCCCTCTGGCTGGGGTGGGGGCCTGTCTGGAATTTGCCCTGATCCTACCACCCACGGGGGCAGCCCTCTTGATGCCTAGCATGGTGGACATACTCACAAGGTGGGGGGCTGCTTTTATGAGAGACAGCTGGTACCAGGGGAACTTCAAAATCTAAAAGAAGTTTCATGTGTAAAGTGCCTGTATATCAATTCAGGAACCTAAGACAGATAAGACCTAATAGCTGGAGCTGTTCCCTAAAGGCCAGTGAAAGGTATTGAAGTCAGACAACCAAAAGGACTTCCCAGCCAAGTTGGGAATCAGAAAGGGAGAAAGCAGTGAAGCCTGGTGATGCCCACCCTGAGAGCCCCCTGTTCTGCAGCATTAGAAAACCAAAAGTCATAGAGGGAGAGGCATGTCATGGATTCAAGAACCTGAGATGACCAGAACACCTAGGAACTTCCTGCAGTACGGGGCTGGGGGACTCAGGCTCCTCACTTAGTGCCCTGGAGCATCAGCCCTTCTTCAACCTCTGCCCAGCGCCCTGGGGCTCAGCCTAAAAACCTGCAGGGAAGGGCCCCCTTGCCTTGCCCTCTCTCTGAGTCCCCAGAGCTGCTGCCCTTTGCCCCATCCCTGACTGGGCTCGTGGGCTTCAAGGACCAGAGATAATATCAAGACAAACAGGAAGTGTCCAATTAGAGACATAAAGTTTGTTGTTTTAGAGGGTGCTCAGCGCCAAGCAGCGGTGCCAGGTTGGCAGCCCTGGAGCCTGGCGGCTGCCTGCTCTCTGTGCAGCCAGCTGCCCCTTCACAACCTCCCCTAGGACCAGGGCCGGAGGGCTCCCGGGAGAGGAAGGGAGAGAGGGTGGAGCATGACAGGGAGGGGGTTAGAGATTCTTTTTCTTCAGCAGCTGAGCCTTAGTGGTGTCTGTCACCTTTGATCCAGACCGGACGTTTAGTCATTTATTCAGCAAATACTTTTAAGTGCCTCCTCTGTCCTAGGGGTGTCCTAGGCACAGCCACTTCCCCCTGGAGCTAACGCATGACTCACTAGAATGTAAGCTCCATGGAGCCAGGGTCTGTTGTGCGTCGCTGTGCTCCCAGTGCTTGGAACGGTGCCTGGCCCTCTACAAGGAGTTTACAAGTCTGCGAAATGGAGGAATGGAAGGATGGGAAGGGGGGAGGGAAAAAAGAGGGAGGGGAAGAGGGAGAGGCCCTTAGAATGGGCATAGGAGAGTCCCACGATTTTCCAGTTCACCGGACTTCTTAATGAGAGCACCGATGATCCACAGGTGGGCTCCTCCCCCTCCTGTCCACCCCAAATGAATCTTAGGGTCTTGCAACCAGTAGGTGGCCAATGGTTCATTTTCTTGCCCAGATGCCACCACGGAGGTCAGCTTCCAGGTTGCTTTCCTGCATGGGCTGTCCACGCAGGAAAGCACACGAGGTCATGACAGGTCCCTCCTGGGCCCTGGAGAGCTGCCTCCTGCCCGGAGCCTCCTCCTCCCTCCGTGAGGATGCCAGGTGAGACTTTGGGCACGGCAGAGGCTGAGCCGAGAGCCACCCCACCTTGTTCCTGTGGCTCCATCCCCCGATCCACACCCGAGAGGTGAGATCCTGGGGCAGTTGGCATCTGACAGCCTGGCATCGACTCATGCCAACAGCTTGGAAGCTGCAGTAATTAGAAGGGAAGAGGGAGAGAGGGGGAGAGAAGGAGAGGGAAGGCAAGCTCAGGAGAGAAACCTTCTCCTGCCTGCCTCGGGGCAAACTACTTCAAACGAATTCGTTTCACTCTTGTGAAACTGAAGACAATTTCCTTTTCTGTCATAAAACAAATTATTGCTCATCAGGAGTGCTGGGCTCAGGACTGTCTCTCTCCTGAGGGTTTGCTCCTGCTCCTGTGCAAGGCCCCAGGTGGGCAGGAAGGGGGGGTGGGTCAAGGGAGGCGGCTGAGGCCCCGGGGGAAGCACCCTAAGGAGGGGCGGGGAAGAAGGTGTGTACAGATTAATGTTCCCCTCAGGAGTGAAACAGCACTATACCCCCCTCATCATCCTCCACTGATCAGAGAAAGGGTCCAGGACGAAACCACTAGCCCTGGCCTCTGGGAAGGTCTTCTTATCCATCCTCCTGCCCTCAGAGCCAGCCTGGAGGAGGCACCACCTCCTCCCTCAGGCACCTGTTCATAAGGTGGATGGGTGGGAACAGGAAAGGGAGGCCCAGAGAAGTTGAAGGACTTGCCAAAGATCACTCAGCAAATTAATTAATGGCAGATCCAGGATTAGAACCCAGTGGCTCTTCCAGGCCGAGATTGGAGAATGCCTGGGGGCTTTTGTTAGCGCTTTTTATGACTCTGGATTACTGCAGTGAGCCCAGGGCATCTGAAGCTACTGCTAGGCATGTGGGCTGGAGGAAGAGGGGACTGACGAGCAGGCTCGCTCAATCCTCCACAGCTGTCCCCAACTCGGCCTCCACCACGTCTGCCCGTGTAACAAGGACTGTCACCCGTCCCAGCCCTTGCTTTGGTAAACTCTTCCGGGGAACCTCTGGTCAGACCTGCCAGAGGAGCCATCAAAACTTCTCTCTTCCTGCCCACTCCTCTCCACCGAGCGTTCACATCGCTTCCTCTCTCTTCTCCGCCCTCCCTCTGGGCCAGAGCGCAGGGGACACAGCTCTTATTTATTCCACAATTCGTGCCAGCTCTTTCTCATCGCCTCCCCTCATGACCGCCCTCTTCAAGTGAGGGAGGAGATATAAAGGCGCCTGTCCCTGGCGTATTTCTAACTGGGGGGAAGGGAGATCCAGGCCCCATCTCAGGGTACTCCTGGCTTACCTGAACAAGATCCAACCCACATGCCAGTAGAGACCCTGGCAGACTCTGGCTGAAAGAATGACAGGGGTGGCATCAGGACGGGGAGATGGGGCAGGCAGGAAGAAAGAAGCAAGGCCAGGTGGTGAGGGCTCCCTGGAGAAGGAGGGGGAGGAAGGTGTGAAGTGTGTGGAGCAGAAAATCCAAGCCACAGAATTCTTGGAGATGAGGAGGAAGATCGGCCCATGCCGGAGAGGAGCCATGATGGCTGAGAAGGGTCTAGGAGCCTGGACACGGGGTCAAGCAGGCAGCTGGGAGGGTCCAAGGTGAGCAGCCATTTCCAGTGATGTGGAAACCCAGTGCTAAGCCAGGGTGAATGGAGAAATGTTTGGGGATGGGCTGCCAGACTGGAGCAGCCAGACACCTGTGGGGAACAAAGGGTTGGGGATGGCATCTAAGAGCGGAAGGGAGACTGGAGAAGTCACCCAGCCTACCTCTCTGCCCCGAGGCACACGGGTTCCTTTCCCTCCCAATCTGCTGACCAGCACTCTTCTGCCAGGGGAAAGTGGGGCCTGCTACCTGCCCAAGTTTCCTGTTTGATAACACCCCCAAAAGTTCTTGTTCGACCACAATTCCCCTGGTGGCAGGTGGCAGCTTGGCAAGGACAGGGGCAGGAGGGAGACTGCAAGCAACTGCCCCCTCCCGAAAGTGGTTTCCCTATGGCTGGGAGGGAGGCGGGGAGGAGAGGGCAGGGCCGGGAGAAGATCGTGTCCGGGCGAAGACTCTGGCTCATCGGATACGCCACGCTGGGAATCCGAGAATCCACTGTGGGAATGGGCCGGGTTGACAGGAACAAAGGATGAAAGGGAGGTTCTGTGGCTGGCTGGGACATACACACCCACCACTGACGTACTTCAGTGGCCGGTGACCTCAGCCAGCCCATCAGACCCCATCTCATTGCTCTGTTCCAGCGGGGTCCCCCTGCACCCAGCCCCCAAACAAGGTCTGAGGACATGAGGGAAATTGGTTAGACTCTAGAAGGACCTGCTGTCTTTTTGGTGAGCTTGAGGAATTACCTTGCCTGAGATGGACAGTGGTCAGAGGAGGGGGCGTGGGAGGGTGAAGAGAAATAATGAGACTTGGAAGGAAAGTGGAGAAACCATGATATTAGCACCTCCTGACTTGAGGGTCCAGGGTTTCCATGATCAGTGGTTCACGTCTATGTAATGATTCTGACAATGGGGGGGCAGAGCCTGGGTTGTCCTGGAATATAGAGGATTTAGGTTAGACACCAAGCAGAACTTCCTTGCATTGGGGTAATAGGACCATGAAGGGCCTGAGTGCAGAACCCGACAGCAAACACATGAAGTATGAATCATGCCTTCCATTCAAGGGCGAATCACCATTTGCCTCCATAGCCAGCCAAGGGCTCTGACCCTCCTACCCCCAGCCCCCTGGACCCACCTAGCTTCCTGGCCTCCCAAGGAAACCCACTGCCAGCCCCTCACCTTCTCCCTTGAACCAGGAAGAGGCAAAGGACTGTGGTCTTAGGGTGGTAGCCACCTCTGGCTTACTCTACTCTGGGGAAGGAGTGCGCCCTTACTCTCTCTCTCTCCCTGGTCAGGGACCTTGGAAGGAAGAAGTCCCCTGGCTAGGGGTCTTATCTGCTCTGTGAAGAGCTCACCACCGCTGAAAGCCCTGAACAGCCCCTCAGGCACAGCCACACTTGCTGGTGCCCCCACCCCCCTCTCCCACCCTGGACACAGATGGCTACTGCTCCTCCTGCTCGGAGTTTCACATGAAATCACACACGTAGCTCCTCAGATCCTCAGCCATCACACACCCTCTCACTCACCCGCACACCCTCAGATGTCATCACTCACTAAGAGGCTCACTCAGACCTGAACTCAGACAGGCGCTGTGGACTCACCCTGCTCCTCACACGCCCACAGTGACCACTGGTGTGTCCCCACACTCGTATGCCCCCTTGGTGTGTCACTGTGGTGCTCAACGGTCACACACCCTCATGCTGACTCAGAGACCCTCACACTCTTCATTCACGTGCCTCCGTCACACAGTCCATGCACACAGCAGCACGTGGTATGGTCAGCTCCTGTCGCTGCCAGGGCACCGGGCTGAAGACAGATGCAATGCGGCACCTCAAGGAATTTGTCTGCAGGGTGCACGAGACCCAGACTAAAAAGCATGACTGCGACCAGTGCGTTAAGAGCTGAACGAGGAGTAAGCGTCACGGACTATGGAGACTACCCCAAGCCTGGGGGTCCACAGAGCCTGCGCACAGGAGTGGCATCTCTCCCGTGCCCAAGGAACCCCTGCTAAAGGCAAAGTGTTTTACATGCATTGTCTCATCTATTCTTCACAACCGCCCTGTGAAGCAGGTACTGATATCCCCATTTTACAGGAGAGGAAACTGAGGCTCAAATAAGCGAAAAGCAAAGTCGTGCAGCTAATAAATAATGAAACACGGATTCCAACACAGAGCTGCCTGAATCAGAGCCCGGGTGCTCGTGGTCTCCATTAAACTGCTTCCATCATGCACTTGAACTTTCACACTCAGGAGGCGTGATCCACCTACTCCCTAGGGCTTCCCAGCAACACTCCTGATGCCACCCAGACCCTCCACCCCTGACTCTCCTGTCCACAAACAGGCCCACCTGCCAGCCCTCTGCTCCCCAGTGCCCTCCCTCCCAGGAGACAGGGCCACTTGTCACTAGAGGAGCCATAATTGGCAGGTGCCGAGGCTGCCGCCAGAGCTTTAAAACAGACAGAAGGGAGGGAGGAGAAGGGTTCCTGAGGCAGGGGGCTTGAGAGCTGGAACGGGGGAAGAGGGAGGGGCTGGCTCCAGTGCCCTCTCCTCCGATCTGCAGGTGTAATTAGCCCTGGCAGATGAAAGGGCGTCTTTGAAAGCGGGAGAGATCCTTGTCTGTCAGCAGGGCGCTCTGGGTGGCATCGGCAGCTTATCCTGAAACCACACACGGCACCAGAGCCGGGCTGTCTGGGTGCGACCTGGGGGTGGAGGGCAGACCCTGGGACCTGGGGCCTGGGGCCTGGACTCCCTGCTCCTCAATATCTCAGGCCTGGGCTTCCTGCCTCTTTGGGCAGGACTTTCTCAGAATGAAAACCCTCCAGAGCCTAGCGACGCCAATCCCAATAGGCTGATGCCCATCCCTAGAGCCTGAGGGGACAGGGTCCTCCCTCCCCTCCCCCGCCAAGCTGGACAAGAGGCCAAGGACAATGGCCCTAGGCAGTCCTTTCATCCTGAGATCTCAAAGTGCCATCTAATTTACCCCACCCAGGCTGGGGACTTCCTCTAGAGTCCCTTTGGAGGGGTGTGGTCCTGGACCAACAGTTCCCAGATCCCAGCTCGGATAGGAGCCCCAAGAAGACAAGCTCTTCCGGAGTGTTCATCCTGCTTGGAACCTGGGAGTCTAAAGAACCAGAAAAGTCGGGGTGCTGATACCAGTCTCTGAAAGGGGCACTGAGAGGAATCTCCGGGGACATCCAAAGGGGACAACCTCTGATGCACCCCATCTCTCCCCTCACAGCTAGGTTCAAACTCAAGCAAAGCATGAATGTCACACACGTGTCACGTGAAAGAGGCCAGACACAATCCTACACAGGACATGATTCCGTCGATATGGAGGACAAAACAAGTGAAAAACCGTCTGTGCTCTTTGAAGTCAGAACAGAGATTCCGTTACCCTTGGAGGGGGGGCAGGCTCAGCAACCAGAAGGGGGCACAGCGAGGGCTTCGAGGCAGGGTTACGTTCTGTTGCTTGGGCTGTCTGCCACTTGGTGAGAGCACCTTCTATTTTTTACTTATGATTTACTTATGTCCTATGCTTATGATGATTCTCTACATGCATGTCATAGTTAAAAAGCGTTTCAATAGAATATTTTTACAGGTCAGGCCCACACTCAGCTTTATGATTCCTTCAAGGGGCTCTCACAAGTGTCTCTTTTCTCTGTTGGAAGATCACAGGGGTCCCTCCAGAATGAAGACCTGGCGGTGAAGCTGTGCAGGATCAACACATTGGCATAGGGTCCTGTACCCCATTCCTCACCACCAGCACCATCACCACCAGCACTAGCACCACCAGCATCAGCACCAGCACCACCACACTCAACACAAACACACTAATCGGTTCTACTTTGCTGAAAGCCAATGGATGCTTTGATGCCAAGAACACCAATGAGATGGCCAGCATCCCTGCTCTTCATGCCCCACCCCCTCTATCTGCTCCTGAAATCCTTCCCAGTCAGGTCCCACCTGCTCTCCTCTCTGCCCTCGCCCAGGGTCAGCTCTGTCCCTTTCATCTCCTCTGATGCAGGGCCTAAAAGAGGTAGCTGGGGAGAGGTGGGGAGGGATGTTTGTGGAGGAGCCTTTGGTCCCCACCTCATCAAATGACATCCTTGCTTCTTTGTCCTTCCTCCACCCCGAAAAGGACAGGAGGCACTGCTTTCCTCTGATGCCACGAGGGAGAGGGCTTTGAAGGGGGCCTTCAGGACAGTTCTTTGTAGCTGGGGCGAGAACCAGGAGGGTGGTGCAGATTTCTCTGGAGACTGAGCTGCCCAGGGACTGAGGCAGAAATGAGAACATCTGACAGGACCCTAAGTGTGCTGGGTTTTCCCTACAAGAATCCCCCCACCAGGGAAGGAGCTTGCCCCCGACGTCACAGTACCTGAATGGGAATACATCCTCAATGTCTGCGTTTCCCAGCTAGTACCCCAGAACTCACAGCCATACCAGGTGTGGAAACTCTGGCTATGCTGTGGGACCTCGGGAGGGACCCACCCCTCCTGCCCTGAACTCAGTGGGTATGCCACTGGCGACCTGGTCCCCACTGGTTTGATGGTCTCCATAACCTGGAGCTAGAGTTCACCTTCCCTAGTTTTTTGGCAAATCCCACCACTCCCTGAGCACATCCTGTCCAAGGAGCATTCCTAAAACATGCTGAAAAGAGGAATTTGTACTTTTCTGACCTTCCTTCCAGCAGGCAGGGTCCGTAACCCCAAGTATTTCCAAGGATCTTCGTTTTGCTCACTAATTATGTCAGAAGCACACAGAACAGTGACTGACACATAGTAGGAGCGCTATAAATGTTTGTTGACGGCCATGACCAGTGTGGCTCATTTGGTTCGGTGTCATCAGGCAAAGCAACAAGTTGCCGTTCATTCCCAGTCAGGGCACATGCCTGGGTTTTGGTACTGTTCCTGCTCAGGGCTCAAGAGAGAAGCAACCAATTGATGTTTCTCTCGCACGTCAGTGTTTCTCTCCCTTTCCTTCTCCCTCCCTTTCCCTCTCTCTAAAAATAAATGAATAAATCTTTCAAAAATATTTGTTAAGAAGGACAATAGACACATGAAAAGATGCTCAATGTCACTAATCATCAGAGAAATGCAAATTAAAGCCACACTGAGATACCATCTCACACCTGTCAGAATGACTATCATCAATAAATCTACAAACAACAAGCTGGCGAGGATGTGGAGAAAGGGAAACCTTTTTGCACTGTTGCTGGGAATGCAGACTGGTGCAGCCACTGTGGAAAGCAGAATGGAGATGACTCAAAAAATTAAAAACGGATCTGCCTTTTGACCCAGCGATCTCACTCCTGGGAATATATCCGAAGAAACCCAAAACACTAATTCAAAGAACATAAGCACCCCTATGTTCATTGCAGCGTCTATCAGTAGATGAGTGGATAAAACAACTATGGGACATTTACACAATGGAATACTACTCAGATGTAAAAAAGAAAATTTTACCCTGTGTGATAGTGTGGATGGACCTGGAGAGCATTATGCTGAGTGAAATAAGCCAGTCAGTGAAAAACAAATACCATAGGATTTCACTCATATGTGGAATCTAATGAACAAAATGAACTAACAAGGAAAATGGGGACAGACTCAGATGGAGAGCAGGATGACAGCTGAGAGGGGGGAGGTTGGGTGGGGGTATTTAGCAAAAAGGAAAAAGGGCTCATGGACATGGATCACAGTGTGGTGGTTGCTGGGTGGAGGAGGGTATAAGAGGACTAAATGGTAATGAAAAATATACAATGAAGATTAAGTTTTAAAAAAGAAAAAACAAACAAAAGTATTTGTTGATGATGAATGGTTCTTATGTTTAGAAAGTCCCTTCTCCAGAAGTCCACCTGATATTCCTATTGCTGCCATTTAAATATTCAATTGTCTTGGTCCCAGAAGAGAGGGGTCACCTGCCACCAATTATGACTGATTGAAAACACCTACTATGTGCAAACCTTTGTGATATGTGTCTGTCTCTTCATAATTTAAGAGTCTTGGCTTACCCCAGTGCCTCTTACTGCCCCTCCCCACCCACCCCCAGCTCCCCCCTTCATTCCACCTCAGCGGTCTATTCTCCAAGAGTTGCCCAAGATTTAATAAATATCTTGCTTTTTCTAATTAGATCGGTCCGTTCTATTTCTAAGGCTGTCTCAATTTGAGAGAAGTGAAAAGCTCCCCATTTCTCTGTCACTTTGTGTGCCTGAGGCTCTCTGAGTCTCCTTCTCTGCGGCTCCTCGGCGTCTGTGTCTTTGCTGGAGTTTATTTCTCCCTTGGTGTGTGAATGTCTGGGGCACGCACTCCCATTCTCTCTCTCCTTCCTTTCCTTTACAACAAATAGATAAACTGGTGATTAAGAAAGAAGCAGCAGCAGCAGCAGCAGCTTGAGTGGAGCGCTTTCTCCCGGGTATCAGGGTTGCAGGTCGCTCCAGCTGTAACTGGGAACGAGTCCCGACAGGTGCAGCTCCTCTCCAGATGTTGCGCAACGTGAGGCGCGTGCCCGGAGCCCCGTCCTGGGGCCGGTTCTCCGGGGAAGAAGACGAGGTAGGGATGTATTCAGACCAGAAATGGCCTTTCAGGTCCCCGTTCCAGGGACCGACCCCAGCCGGGTCTGCTCCTCCCCTCCAGGCTGGAGGGAATCGGGGGGTGGGAGGCAGAGAGGCTGTTTGCCGGGAAAGGCCAGTTTGGGACGGGGAGGGAGTTCCCTGCGTCTGGGCCGTGGGGGGAGCTGCAGGCCGGCGGGGTGAGTAAGGCCCAGCGGACGCAGGAGGCTCAGTGGCGGCGGCGGCAGCGATGGGGAGGAGGGTAATTACGCAGGGAGGCTCTCGCCACAGCACGTCCCCACAAATGAGAGGCCCCGGGCCCCAGACACCACACAACAAAGCAGGAGGCAATTATTTGGCTCCAGTGGGAGGGGACAGCCCTTTGCCGGCCCACTGCCGCTGAGGCCCCAGCCTCTGCTGAGGGTGAGGAGGGTGGGGGTGCAGGGACCACTCTCACCAGCCCCCGCGGGCAGGGGGAGGGCCCGAGGGACTCCCGCTGGGTTGCCCTCGGTGGGTCGGGGTTTGGTAAGGCAGAGCGGTGGGAGGCCTTCAGCCAGCCTGGAGCCTCCCACAAGGCCTCCGGGAGGCCTCGGCGCACCCCACAGGAGTGAGGCTATTCGGTCTTGGGGGCGGGCTCGAAGGCCCTTTGTTGGTCCTGGGGATGCCAGTGGCCAGCATGTGAACCCCCTCTTCCCCAGCTGTGGCCACACAACTGGCAGCCGGGAGGCTCTCAGACAGGTGGGGAAACCACAGAGGAGGGAGCCGGAGCCAGGGAGATTCCAGAGCGCTCGGCCAGGCCTGGGATTCACACAATTGATATGCAAATAAAATGCAAATCTGGCAACTTTTTCCCCTCAAAAATCTTCAGATCTGGCCCTTTTGCAAGGAGAACACTTCTGATCAGTGGGGGGTACCCCAGCCTCTGCTGGCCTCCCTCTCCTGCTCCATCCACCTATGTTTGCTGCAGGGAAATTGTCAGCAGGTCCCCCCAAGAACTTGGATTCATCTGGGACCTTCCTGCAAAGGACTTTCCCATCCGTAGATGAAAGAGCCCAAAGTACAGATGGGGAAAAAGAGGCCTTAAGAGATTCAGGTACTTTCCCCGGTGCTCACAGCCCACCTGGGGGACGGCAGGGCTCTCCCGGCCTTCTGATAAAAGCTCTGGATTGCCCGAATGCCAGCTGGGGGAAGGCAGAGAGGGCAAGACTAGGGGCCAGAGAACCTGGTCTTTGGTCTCAGCTCTGCCTCGAAGGGGCTAGGTCCTCTCTATCAAGTCATTTCCCTCCTTCAAGCCCCGGTTTTCCTGAATGTCAACTGCCCCTCTCTGGAACAAAGGCTCTTCCAGATGTGGAGATTTCCCCTTTCCCAGGGCCACCCAGTGCTGCTGCCCAGAGGCCTCTGAGCCAACTATCCCCTCTCCATCCTCACCAGCTCACCCCCTCCCGCCACCCCCTGCCACTGCTCCAGGCCAATGGAGGATGAACCCCCAACCCCTGTCTTTCTGCCTCTTCAAAACCATACTCAAAATTCACTTCAGGAAGCCTCCCCTGATTAACGCTGCTGAGCTGTTGCTACTTTATGTTGGGGTCCCCTCCATCTGTGAAAGGCTCAGTTTGTCCCTGTGCTCATATGTTGCTGAAAGAGCTCCTAAGTCATTTTGAAAATGTGTATAGTACCCGTATGTGCCCCACCCCCACTGTGGGCTGGAGACAAGGGCTCTGTCTCCTCCCTTAGGCTGTGGGCTCCCAAAGCCTGGGCTGTGTCCTTGGGACAGGGAGCTCCCATCAGGATGGGACTGTGCTCCGCCATCAGAGTAGGACTTTTCTCCAAGGCTGAGGACTCTGCCTCTTCGACCCATCCCAAGCCTGGGTTCTGCAGGAAACATTCTACAGAAATAGCAGGGAGCAGCCCAGACAGCCTGCCCCTCCTGTCTGCACTGGCCGATTTCTCAGCTTTCCCTTCAGCCCCCAGCCAAGCATAGGGCAGCAGCCTCTGTCATCTCTCTCTCTCCTGCCCAGGAGGGATTCTGCCTCTTCCTTCTTCAGGAAACTGCCTGGCATCTGTCTCCTCCTCTTCCTCCTCCTCCTCTCTGAAGCCTCCTGCCTCCATCATCTCTGCCTAGAGCCTCAGGGCAAGTATTTGCCATTACCAGGTTGATGCACTGCTGGGTCTGGCTCCCAGGCTCCCTGCTGCCCTGGGGGTCCTGGGACCCCTGCCTGGCTGACCATCCTCAGCAGAGCTGCCCTCCATACCCCTCCCCCCACAACACCTGGGTGCCCTGCTCTCTTCCTCCCAGGCTTTCTGGGGCTTACAACGCTAGGACTCCTAAAGTCCCAGACTGCCTTCTCTGCTTGGAGCTGGAAAGGCTTGAGGGGAAGCCTAGGGGGCCCACTGTAGCTGCAGGCTCTGTCCTGTGCTTCTCTCCTCCGTATCTTCCCTGTCCACCTCAGGGAGCCTCCTTACCTTGGAAGCCTGCTACTTTCTATTCATTTGCATACTATAGTACCACATTTATTAATGCAAATTCCATGCAAATCAGATGCAAAGGATAGCAACAGTGGATGGCCTTGACACGAGAGGAGGACCCCACATTGGCAAGAGCCTGGGCTCTCTTTCCAGAGATGGTCATTTGTCAGGAAAACTGATGCTTAGAGAGAAGTGACTGATTCATGCATTCCTGGCTGGGATGCCTGGTCCTCTGGAAAATTCCAGGGGCCACTGACCTGAGTTGTGCCCTTCTCTTCCTTAGACCTCCTCCAGCCATGTCTTTTCTGTCACAGAGTTTTGATCATTTCCTTCTCTCTGATTTTCCTCTTCCCTGGCTCCTGCCCCTCCCTGCCCAGGGCACAGGAGCCCTGTACCCCACCACTGCTCCTGGCACATGGGCGATGGAGGTGGAATCTAAGGAGAGCTGAGAGACCTCACCTGCCCCAGTGAAAGATGCCTACCAACCTGCCCCAGACACCTACAACCCCTACCTTTAGATTGTTTCTGTGAGTGCCAGTGACATATGCAGGTGCGTTCTGTTTAAAGATACGTGACACTGGGGGGTCTGGCTGACATATTCTGGCATTACCCCCTCAGCAGAAAGCAAGAACTTAAGATTCTGCCTCCCCATAGATTGGGGTTGTTGGAGAGGCCAGGGGAAAAGGCTGAGTGAAAGAAGGGGTATTTACCGTCTAGAAATGCATTCAGTCATCAATGTTTGTGAAATACTTACTAGGTCCCAGGCACTGTGCTGGGCACTGAGGATGTGTCGGAGAACAAGAGAGCCTGCCCTCGTCCAGCACAAGGGGGTGGTTCTCTAGCTTGAACTACATCAGCATCATGTGGGATGTTTCTTAACATTAAAGGTCCCCAGCCCTTCTTAACTTAGTAAGTTTATGGGGGCCCAGGCATGTGATTTAGACAAGCATTTCCCTTTCTCTTTCTCAGTGATGTTGGTGCAAGTGGCCTGGGGATCACACTTTAAAAAGCTCTGCTGGCATGTCCTGGGTTCTAAGAACAGCCTAGAGTTCCCTAGGGCCCCAGGAAAGCAGAGAGAGAGGAGGAGGTGCTGAGAGGAAGAGCCAGGTGAGGTAGGAGGGAAGAGGCAGGGTCTTCTCCCCACGGCCACCATATCCTGGAGGAATTAGGGCTCTACCAGGCCCTCTGCCTGAGCGTCTCTCTCCTGGCCCCTCAGCATCACCATGGAGCAGGCCCGACTCCCTCTCCTGGCGCTGTTCCTTGAAGACACTCAGGTCTCCCAGCATCCTGTTGGTTCCTACCCTTCACCTCCCTCCCAGCCCCAGGGCATCTTCTCTGGAGTCCAGTAAGGAGAGAGGAAGATGGCAGAGCTCTTTGGCAGAGACCCCAGACCAGGATCCCAACCCTACCTGCCCCTGCCTACTTGTCCCAGAGGGCCTCCTGGAATCAGTGGCCAGGCTAAAGAGAGAGGGGCTGAGAGGAAGGGATTTGAGGAAGCAGAAACAGAGGTGGAGAGAGGAGGCCGAGGGAGGGAGGCTGCCCCTCCTCCTTTCGTCGTTTGATGCTGGGGGTGCTGAGACATCTCCTCTCCCGGAAACGCGAGGCCAGACAGATAAACACAGATGGAGGGAGAGACTCAGATGCTTTATTTATGGGCCTGGTGACAGGCCCTCTCCTGTCTCAGAGTCACTAATCTACCGGGCGGAAGAGACATCCCACCCCCTCGCCACTGTCTTCCCTCCCTCCTGCGACTGGGGCTCAGCCAGGCTCTGAGCCGCCCCCAGCCAGTCGGGCGCAGACCTGTGGTGCCAGCTCCCATGGGCTAGGGAAGAGTGTCCAGGGGCTCAAGAGACACCCTCTCCCTTCCTCTGACAAAATGGGCAGTACACGTCTCCCTCCTTGCTTCTTCCCCCATGTCCCATCCTGTCTTGAATGGCTGTCAGGACCCTTTGGCTCTGCCAAGAAGACTCGCCCCCACGCATGTGCCTGGGGACAGGAGGATCGCCTAGGCCATCTAGGTCTTTCCTACCAAGAGATTGGGCGGTCCAAGTGTCTTGACTTGAAAGGTACCTGAGAAGACCCCCTGGACTGGCCCAACTGGGGCCTAACCAGAGCAGGGGCTGATAGGGATTCCCCGATGTCCCCACAGGGTAGGACCCAGAGCTGAAGGGTCTTGTCCCCCTGCAATGTGTCCTTCTAATGGACTGCCTCTAACAGCAGTTAGCACCCACGTAAAGGGGGCTCTGGGGACCCGTATTAATTCCTCCTTCTCTCTGCCTTCACCTTCTCTCCACCTGCCCACACTACACGTGCCTGCTCCTTGCAATGGGTTAAATTCCTCTGTGGCTATTGGAGAAGCGTCCAGCAGCAGCCAGGACTCCCATTAGCGGGACAGCATGGCTGTCTTTGGCCCCCTGCTCTGTGCCCAGCTGCATAGCCCCTTCATCATGCCATTTTTTATACATATCTACCCAAAATTTGGGTAGGGGGACAAGTAAATCAGCTTTCCAAGGAGAATGGGTCCTTCCAGCTCTGGGGTTAGAGGTCAGACAGCAAGAAAAGGGCAGGAAGAGGAGAAGGACAGGCGGATCACTACCTGGCTGGTGGCTTTGAGGCCAGACACAAGGAGCCTTTAAAGCCCCAGAGATTCTGAGATTTGGCTCTTAGGATGAGACGCTGGCTGGCACCTGACTCACTGGGGCCACCACTGGGACCTGTTCAACTGGCCTCTGTCTCCTTTTCATTTAAGTGACTCTGGGTCATCCATGGGCCAGGGAGGAACTTCACCAAAATAACAAGCTTCCCCTCCCTACCCCACTCACCCCCCGCTGCCTGTCCTTTAGCCCTCCACCTCCTCCTGCTTTTGCACCTTATCCCAGTGCCCTCCCCCGACCTGGGAATCCTGGCTCAGATTTCCCGCAGTCTCAGGCAGTTTCTTCTTTGGATAAATGGGCACAGCTTAAGGATAAATGGCATCCATTCACTGTCCTCTCCTCCCAAACCTTTTTCATCTTCTCCTCTAGGAAGCTTTCTTCCCAACAGCTGCACTCAGCCCCACTCCCCAGATCCTCTCCTAGCACACCCTCAGGAATCCCATTCATTTGCTATCCGTCCTCATTCCTGGACTCTGAAGAGGGGTCAGGAACACGCTCTCGCTTCCGCATCAGACTGAGTAATCGTTGTGATCACCAACGATGTCTCCCCCATCTGACCAACCGCTCCCTGAAAGTGTCTCCTCCTGGGCCCGCTTGCAGCCTGGGGACAGAGCCGTGGGCCCTGGCAACTGTAGCCAACAGCAGAGGGGAGGGGAAGGGGGCAGCAGGGGAGGCACACTCCTTCCTCCATTCCAGTAAACAAATCCCTCCAGAGGTAGGCACATGGAGGGAGGGAGCGAGTCATGCAGCATATGGAGAGGCTTCCCAGTGGAGGTGACTTTTAAGTTGAAACCAAAAAGATGAAAGGAAGAAGAGAGAGCATTTTCCTTCAAGATTTTCCCAAGAGTTTTAGAGCCCCTCCTCCTACTCCACTTCCCCATTCCAGCTTGCTTCTGCCTAGGAGGCCCAGTACAGAGGCCAGTGTGGTCTGTCCTGTAAGGTCATGGTGCTCCCTCCTCCTCTCCTTTGCCTGCCCCACCTGCCTGAGGGCTCTGGCTCCATGCCAGCTGTCAGTGTGTTCAGCCCCACCCAGGGTCCTTACTCAGGGTGGAACTCACTGGAGAGGCAGTGCCTCCTCTTCCTCGAAGCAGCTGCCATGCCAGAGGCCCCCGTCCCCACCCCAGGAGACGAAGTATGGGTATGTGAAGCAGCTTGTGGACCACTCTGAACTCAGGGGCATATCTCTAACCATGACAGAGAAGCTGGATGTGTGCTCAGCTCGGGTGTGACTTCACCTCTTTCTGTTCTCTCCCCTCCTTCCAGAGATTTTGCAATCTATGATCTGGGAGCGGTCATTGTGTCCGTCCCCCTGCCTGTGCCCAACCCTCCACCATCCTCCAAGCATCTCTGTTGGGTTTGAGACCGCTGTAAGCCACTGTCCTCCTCCCTGACCTTCCGAAGCAGTGACACAAACAGCCCTTTCTCTTCTCCGCTCTGCCGTGACAGCTGGATTCTAACTTGATATCCGTTTCATTATCGTGCTCTCAGCTCCGGGTCTCTGAGATTGCCCATGCTGACCACAGGTCTCCTTGCTCACTCCTGGAGATAATGGACTTGATCTGTCCACCTGAATTTCAGCCAGAGACCCCCACACAGCCACCAGGCCAGCTAGCTCTTGTCCCTCCCATTCGGAGGGCTACTCCTCGATGTCTGGGCTGCGGGAGCCCCATCCTGTTTTCTGATGGGCAGAAAGCTGCTGCCCGGGAAGGAGTCTTGTCCCTTTTGCCAGATTCCCAAAAAGCTAGTGAGAGCCCTTGTTTACTGAGCTCTTACTGTGGGCTGGGCTTTAATCTTCCCAACAACCCCTGCAGTGGATCCTGTTATTACCCCATTTTACAGATGAGGGCATGGGGGCTCTGAAAGGCTATGGTGGCACTTCCTAACCAGAATGTAGCCCCCTTTTGGTCAAAGCCAGAATCACGGTTCTGCAGCCAGCAGAAGTCACCCTCTGCGGATAAAGCTCTGCCCTGGGCAGTCAAGGGAAGGAGCATGGGACAAATGTGGCATGGCCCTCTGTTAGGAGTGTTCAGTCTGGTGGAGAAGACAAAACCACTGTCCTTTGGGAGCTACTGGTCTGACAGAGAAGTCAGATTGTGCTGGAGAAGACTGGAACTCCCTGATCCCTGAGCCAACATCCAGGGAGGCACCAAGCTGAGGCCTCCAGGACTGTGTAGGTGCCCCGCCCCCTGCTGACCCTGTTCTGGGACAAACGGGGATGGGATTTCTCCTCTTCCCTGAGTTGCTGGAGCAAAGGACACAAGAAAACCACTTTCTCCCGTGGAGAGACTCTCGGGCGACACAAAAACCTGTTGATTCCAGGGCTGTAGCCTCACTTGGGGGAAGGTTCTCCGGGATGGCATTTGGGTTCTCCCACTGGGAAGCTTGTGAGGCTGGGTGGGAGAGCCCTTCAAATGCCATCCACCCAGGGGATGACTGGGGTGAACTCTGAAGGCATCTTGGAACTCTGTCCTATCCCACTTCCTCCTCTTCATCCTGGCCAAGTTCTGAGGATTATGACGGTGTGGGCAATAAAAAGGGCTTAATTGGTTGTTGTCCAGCTGAGGTGCTCCCCGTTTCCCTCCGTGGGGGCGGGAAACCAGCTGAGTCAGTTTCACTTTTGTTATTGCCCAGTTTCCTGATGGTTGCTGGGCGCTAGTGGAGGCAGGCACCCAGTGGGAGTCAGCAACTAGCCCCTGATGCTGCTTCACAGAAGGGCCATCCCCAGAAGCAAAGGGGATTGGGAGGACCTGAATGATAAAGTCACGTTGCTCCTTTCCTGAGGAAAGAGGCCAGCACCGCTGTTGGCCTCTGTGGGAGTCCGGAGGATTTACAGCAATATCCTTGGCCCTGTCCTTGGTGATAGTGCCCCTTATTTCTGTGGAAAAGGGCAGAGTGGAGAACAGGGGCCCTGGAGCCAGACTGCCTGGGTTGGAATCCTGACTGTGCCATCACCCAGCTGGGCGACCCTGAGCAAGTTCCTTAATTTTGCTGTGCCGCAGCCTTCTCCTCTGTAGAGTAGGGCTGAGTGCACGAAACTCGCCAAGAGCAGTGCCTGGCATGTAGGAAGCACTCAGTGAGTGCTGGCCGCGCCCTGACAGGTGTGGCTCGGTTGGGTGGGCGTCGTACCACAAAGCAAAAGTTGGCCAGTTTGATTCCGGGTCGGAGCACATGCCTGGGTTATGGGTTCCATCCCCAGTTGGGGGAGTGCACGAGAGGCAACCCATCGATGTTTTTTGCCTACGTCAATGTTTCTCTCCCTCCCTTCCTCTCTCTCTGAAAGTTAATAAAATCTTTACAAAATAAAAATAAATGGCCCTGGCTGGTATAGATCAGTGGATTGAGCACGGGCTGAGAACCAAAAGGTCGTCAGTTCAGTTCCCAGTCAGGGCACATGCCTGGGTTGTGGGCCAGGTCCCCAGCTGGGGGTGTGTGAGAGGTAACCACACACTGATGTTTCTCTCTCTCTCTTTCTCTCTCCCTTCCCTTCTCTCTAAAAATAAAGAAATAAAATCTTTTTAAAAAATAAATAAATAAATGGCAGCAGCTAGCACTGTCTTGGCCCGGCAGTGACCGTGGGGAGATCGGATGGAAGTCAGGTTGAAACTGGGCACGCAGGGTGGGAGAGGGGTGCATGAGATGATGTCCACAGAAGAGAGCCAGCGTCCTCTCTTCTGGAAGCGACATTCCTCCCGGAAAGCTGGGAGTTCGGCGAGACCCTGGGGTGAAGAGTTCTCTGCTTGCAAGGCTGTGTCTGGTTCCACCACGGCCCACCTTGCCCCTCCCACCCTTCGGTTTCACTTGATTCCAGGAAGGGCAGAGCCAGTCAAAGGCTCCTCACCTTCCTGGCAAACCTGCTCAAGTCCTCTCCCCCTGGGAACCTTTGAACAGACTGTTCCCTCCTCTGGAGACGCCCTGTCCCTCTGCAGTTCTCACTTTCTCCTTCTTTCTGAGCCTGTCCTGCGTTCCGTTCCTCCAGCCAGAGGTTTCCAGGCACAAGCCCATCCCTCCCAGCCCTGACACTCATCCCAGGGCCTGCAACCTGGCCCCCTTCTCTCTGGCCCAGTCCTGGGCGAGTGTCCCGTCTCCCCCTCCCAGACTGGGAGGTTAAGAATTGTGTTTTACTACCAAATCCACTGAACCCTACAAGCCACCTGTGGCCCCTTCAGGTCTCAGCCACTATTATTCCCATTCTCATCCTCAGGCTCCTCATTTTGATCCAGGAAAGTGGCATAGTCACTGGGCTGCCTGCCACTCTTGACTGCACCTGGGGGCTTGGCAGACAGACAGCCACCTGTCTCGGGAGGCTCAGCTGCATGCTTGCAGGTAGTGGAGCCCAAGGACCTTCCAACCAGAGACCCCCCCACCCCTAACCCCGAAGCCCCACCAGTGCTGGAAGCTGCTGCAGCAGACCTTTCAGTCACAGAGTCCAGACCCACCAGGCAGCAGCTGATGCCAGAGGGGCAGGGGAGAGGGAAGCCCCAGAAAGCCCCCACCCAACCGCTGCCTTTCTCAGAAATCCTTTGCCCCCGTTCCCTGCCAGTGCTCTGCAGTCTGCCATCTCTCTGGGGGAGTGAGGCTTATGGATGGGAGGTGGAGTGGGAGGAATACTGCTTGGCCCTTAGGGGGGCAGCCAAGATTTATGGGGCTGGATTTTTACAGGCTGGGGAGAGGCCCCAGGCAGGAGCTGTGGAGCCTGACGCATAAAACCTCCCGACATGAAAGTCCCAGCAGCGGCCCCCCCAGGCCTGTGGGTGGTGAGGGATTTACAGCTCTTGCACAAGGCCTGGAGGGGGCCTGGGGAGCTGCAAGGACACTTCAGAAACAGAATAACTCCCGCCAAGGCCTTCACCTTTCTCCTCTAGGAAAAAATATTACTCACCAATAGAACAGGTTGGAGCTGCCAAAAAGATGGTTATCGCTATAGGGACCCCGCCCCACCTGGAGACTGGGTGACTCCCAACTTCCTTCCCCACCCTGGACTCTCCTCTCTGCCCCCAGTCAGGGAGAGGTGCCTGGGGCAACATGGGGGTAGCCCCTTCTGGAAGCTTCCCCCCTCTGGAGAGAATGGGGTTCACGTTGCCATGGTCACTGTTCTCAGAGGACAGGGCGGCAGTGGCTTGGAAGTGGAGGCAGGAGTGTGGGTGGGTTCTGGCGGATGAAAGGGTTCCAGTATAGAGGGAATACTTTCAGAGTCTGTACCTGTGGTAGAAGCCTTACCTGAAGGGAGAGAAAGATGACACAATAAGGGCACAGAAACACACACAGCCCCTGTGCTTGGTGGCCCTCTCTCATTTCAGCCAATGAGTCAAAAGGCTGAGCTGGGAATCTCAGGAGCCGAAGGTGCCTGGCGCCAGCTCCATATCCTCTGTTCTCGCCCACTGAACCAGCAGCCAGTTTTCCCATAGGCCAGACCCCTGCCTCCTTCTGCCCATGGAAGGATTATTTAGTGGGTCAGTGGTCCTGAGTCTAGGGCTTGACATCACTGAGGACAGCTCAGCTGGTGTAAAGGTGTGTTTCTGCTTTCTCCCAGACTCTGGACTCTGCACCCCATCACCCTGGCCCCCCAGGTTCCCTGCACCTGCATGGAGAAGCCCTGATCCTCAGCTAGGTGGGGGAGAGGTGTACTGCTAACCACTTAAAAGGGCAGGTAAGCATCTGGGACAGGTGAGGAGCCAGAGCCTTTGAAATGGGAGGGGGGCAGGGCTTCTGCCCTAGAAGATGGAAATCCTGGGCTAGGGCCTTGTAGCAGTCTGGGGAGAGGAATAGGGAGGAAGCCCCATTATGGGAAGACACAGTGCCCACCCTCTCTCCAGCCTGACCTTCCCTTCCCCACCCCTCAGTCCAGCCTCCCAAGCCCAGAGCTGGCACTGAGACAGCCAACTGAGTAATGTCTGGGGTGCCCAGCCAGGTGGGCACAGACTTGCCCATGGCTAGGCCCCACCCAGGTGGTCGGTCAGCACTTCCCAAGACAGGATCAGAGGCACAATAGGGAGAGGACAGAGACAGTGCCCTTCCGAGCAGGGCACTGCTCTAATCCAGCCCAATAGGCGAGAGGTTTGGGTGGGGATCCCAAGTGTTGGGGAAGTTGGTGAGGGGAGCAACTATACTGTCCTTACGTCCTTTCTCCTGCTGATCTGCAGGCAGGTAGGAATAGAAGACTAACCTGAGGTCAGTGCCCTAACAGGGAAAGGAGAAAACCAGAGAGGAAGGATGGCTTTGCTCCCTTGCCCCCCAACCTTCCAGCCACCAGCTCCAGACTACAGGCTCAGGGAGGAGTGGGCAGGGCCAGTCTGGACCTGCTTCCAGCCTGCCTTCCTCCCCAGCAGGTCGGGGAAATTACTCTCCTGGTAGTGCTTTTTATTTTTTGAAGCCAGATCAAAGGTGGGACCCAGCTGGGAGCCCTAGTAAAATCTCAGCAATGTGGAGCCTGGGAGTTTCTGCTGGGGAAACTGGGAGCTGGGGGCGGGACCATCCACCCCAGGCCCTGGCTGCAGGGGTCAGGGGGTCAGAGGCAAGAAGAGAGTCAGGAGTGGAGCTGGTGGGTGGGGGCCAGTCAAGAAGGATCAGTGACTTGAAGAATTCAGCCGAGGCTGCCTTCATGTTTGTTTGGTTCCCACAGCTCTTCTCTCCCAACGTGGACTCACCCACGTCTAACTCTCCCAATCCCAGCGTGCAAGCCCATTGAAACTGGAGTCCGCATTAGCCAAATGTCGTCCCTCTTTTACCTCCCAGTTCTGGGCTGCTACCTGCTCTAGAGCATTATCCTATAGAAGCAGGAAGCTCTTAGATTGGATAACCTTGCTCCCCTCCTGCTATAAACAAAAGCACATTCGAATTCAGGCTAGAAAAAGCTTCTCCTTGTTTCTGTTCCGCTTTTCTAGTGAAGACTGGAAGCTCAGGTTGAGTCCGGAGCTGCAGCACCGTCTGTCTTCCCGCCCCGGCCCTGCCCCCATTGCTCCTGTCCTCAGGTCTTCTTCCGGAGGCCAATTAATCTCCATTCTTGCTGGGGGAGGCCTTCCCCTTCCCCTCCAGTGCTGCCCCACCTCTCCTGCTAGGAATCACGTTGCCACCCCTAATACTGTAGCTGGAAGGGGTTGATGGGGTTCTTCATTCACACTGGTGTTTAGGGTGAATATCTGCCTGGCGCTATCAGTGACAGGCATGTTGTGTGGGGGGCCCCAGACATGCCAGTTCTTTCATCATGACTTCTTCAATCAGGAGAGGCTTGGTCCCAACCAGCATGCTGTCAGATGTGAGGCGTGTCCAACAGAACAGAGAAAGGTGTCACCAGAGCCTTGACTGGCACTGAGAAGGCCTTCTCAGTGACAACTGAGAGGTCCCTTCTTATTACTCCAGACAACCATCCTTTACCCCCCGTTCCAGCTTCTCCCAGATCCTGGGGTCCCTGGCAGATCTGGGGTGGGCAGTGAGCATGTCTGTTCATGGGCACACAGACCCAGGTGGGTCTGGATGGAGAAGAAAGGAAGCAGAGATGCTACTCTACAAATTCTGCTGTCACTAATGTCCTGTGTGACCTTAGCCAGCTTCATCACCTTCTCAGGCTTTGGTTTCTCCTGGCCATAAAATACGGGGTTAATTGTCCCTCGTAGGGAAGCTGGGAGGGTTAATTGGGCAATGGCTCTGAAGTGTCTAGGAAGAGAAGGAGATCTATAAATATAAGGGATCATTAGAGGGTATTTCACAGCTGTTTTGTGGGCCCAGTGTTATTATTAATAGTATTGTTATCGACATCACGGCCCACTTCCCGAGTCTCCGCCAGCTGGGTAGGCACTTCCAGGTGAAGTTACGATCATGAGCCCAGCATCCCAGCCAGTGGCCTCACTGAATCCACACCATCCCCTCAGGGTATCTGGGGGACCCCCAGGAAGCTCTTAATGGCAACAGAGAGGGGGCTTAGACAGAAGAACCCAGAAGAGAGAAGGAGACAGTGCCTCCCTCCACCCCCTCCACAGGAAATTCACAACCCCTCTTTTCTCCAGGGATGTTTCTAGTCTGCTGTCCTGGAGTCAGAGAAGCAGTTAAGGAGCTGGGGTCAGGAGGGGTAGAGAGGGGAAGAGAGGGGCTGAGTTAGGGAAGAGGAGAGAGGACATTGTTACCAGAGGCGCTGAAATAAGCGGATAGAAAGGAAATGATTCCTGGAAGCCAAGTGGCTCTTTTCAAGGAGTCTATGTGGAGGCTGGACCATACTGTTTCCAGGGGAAGCAGGCAACTGGCAAACAGGCAAACAGTGGGCGCTCAATACATGCTTGTTAAATGGAATTTTCATGCCTGCCTTGCTTTCCGTAAGATTAAAAACCCTACTTATTGGGCCCTGACTAGTGTAGCTCAGTTGGTTGAGTATTGGCCCACAAAGTGAGCGTCTCCAGGTTGATGGATCGATTCCAGGTCAGGGCATCTGCCTGGGTTGCAGGTTTGGTCCCTGGTCGGGTCGGGGCCTGTGTGAGAGGCAGCTGCTCTTGTGCAGGGGGCTGTGGACTGATGTTTCTCTCCCTGTCTTCCTCCCTCCCTTCCTCTCTCTCTGTAAACCAGCAAACAAACAAACCCCTATGGATTAGGTATTTGTGAGTTGGAAAGTACACCTTGAAGGTTCTCATTACCAGAAAAACAGGTAACTTTGTATGGTGATAGATGATGACTAGACCTGTTGTGGTATCCTATGTATACAAATATCAAATCATTATGCTGTGCACTTGAAACTAATGTAATGTTATATTTCGATTGTACGTGAAAAAACACATCCAGCATCTGCTTTTGGGAATGCCTTGGGCTTGGGTGCCCCCTGGTGGTGACATGCAAAAGCCAAGGGACACCAGTGCCTTCCACCCTAAAGGGCTCCCTCCCGCCTCAGGGTGGGGAGCTGCCTTTTCTTAGTTCCACAGACCTCATCCCAAGGCAACTGGGCTAGAAAGAACCAGGGAAGAAGAAAGAACCCTGCAGAGAAGGATGGGTGGGGTGTCTTTGCTGGAAGATTCCATAGCAGTTGGTGAACAGCCATGGATGGGTCTGGGCAGGGGAACCAGGGGGCAGAGACAGTTGATGAGTCTGGGCACAGGTCATAAGGGGAATCCCTGGGCAGAGGAGAAAGAGGGGTGGCTGTGTGTGCACCTTGGGTGCTGAGTGGGGCAGCTGCCAAAGCAGAATAGGGAGATGTATTTCACAACCTCCGTCAATGTTTTATGCTCACAGAAGACGGAGGAAACCTAGGCAATTGAAATCAGAGATGGATCGGGGAGGAAAAAGGTAACCATGACTTATTTAAACTAGGTGTTCGCCTCATCAAAGTCTGGTTTGAAAAGTCTGCAACTTTGATTTCTCTGTAGGTGGAAAGAGAAGAGACTGTAGAAAACCAGAGGAGGGAAAAGGGAGAAGCAGAGGCAACTGGGAAAATCCTTACGGCAGAATGAGCAGCCTTGAGAAGGCTGTGTTGGCTGTAACTCTTCAAAAATAAACAACAGAGCTGGGGTCGAAGCTATGGGAGAGGACGGACAGATAGCCAGCAGCTGGGACATTGATTTTCTTCTAGTTTCTGGACATCCAGCACCAGCTGGAACATGTGGCCCCTTTCAGAGGAGGCCCCAGAGCAACTTGGAGCTTAAGGGCAGAGACTGTGGTTCTGCATCCCTCCCTCTCTCCCTCTGGTTCCTCAGCATCCTTGGGGATAGACACTCTCTCTCTGGTGCTAATCAGATGAGGGCAGCTACATTCAGAAGAGAAGGACAACGGCGATGTTAGGTAAAGCATGGGGAAATGAAGAGGGAAGGGAGTTAAGAGGCAGACAGGGAAGCAGACATGAAACGGAGGTGGAAGAAGCTAGGTCTGGAAAAGAAGGGGATAAGTCCTTGAAAAGTGTTAGATACAGTCAGTCAGTCAGTTAACAAACATTCAATGTATATCTAATATATATCGAGCAATGTGCTGGGAGTGGAAGGTGCAGTAGTAGACAAGAGAACATGGGGCTTTTAGGGGTGAGGAGTGGTTAGCTTTGTAAATTAGAAATGGGGAGAAAGTGAGTATTTGGAGCAGGAAGAGGCTGAAAGCCTTTGGAAACAAGAAGAAAAATATCCCTGAGAGAGAACCAGCCCCAGACACATGGGTGGGAGGGTGGCGGGGGAAAGGTCACCGGGATTGATGTTGAAACACAGAAGGAACCACCTGTGGCACTGGCTCTGCAGACGGAGGCAGGGAGGGTGGGGAAGGGGAGAAATTCAGAAAGCGGAAGGACAGAGGCAGGGAGGGTGGGGAAGGGGAGAAATTCAGAAAGGGGAAGGACAGCAGTGGGTGGGCGTGGAAGGGACAGATAGTTCAAGTAAAAACTGTTTACTTGAGCACCCCTGGTGGGAGAATACCTTTGGGCTATGGAGAGGTTCTCAACATTTGGCTGCCGGCTGGAATCACCTGAGGAGCTTCCTAAATACTGTCTGTCTGGTCCCAACCCGAGGTTCTGCTTTCCTTGGCTTAGGCTAGGACTCAGACTCCAGAACTTATAAAAAGCATGCTGATAAGTCTACGGTGCGGTCAGGGAGAAAACGGGCACTTAGAGGCTGGCTGCCTGGCCTCCTCCCTCTGGTTGAGCACGGGGCCATCGTCAAAGGAGCTGACCTGTGAGAAGGGAAGTTGGGAGGTGGTTTGGGGGGCGGGGGTTGTAAGTGAGGCTCAAAGACTTCAACGGTCCTGACCAAAGTATAAGGGAGGTCCTGTCCTCAGGAAGCGCCCCCTTCCTCGGCTGTGCCTCTGGTGTGAGAGAGGCCAGATAGACTAGAAATTAAGAAAAAACCCCAAGAAAATGGCAGCTTTCAAAAGCAAAGAACCATTCAAGTAACTCCAAACTGCTGCCAAATTCTAAGTTTTTGCACCCTGTCTTCCCACGCATGCGTGTGCACTTTTCCCCCCCACTTCTGCTGTCCTCACGATGGGGCTCCTGGGGTGCAAGAAGCACAGCTGCCCCCAGCTTTCGTCCCACAAAAGGTTTGGCAGTGGCCCAGCAGGATATTCAACCCCACCTCCCCCCACCAAATCCCTGAGTCACTGAACCCGGGTGGAGTCCTCAGTTTGACAGTGAAGCAATCTTAACTTGAAACATGGCCTGGGAACAGAATGTGTGGTCTACATAAACAAGTCACATGTAGATGTAATTGTATGCAAATGTTCATTCTTTAACTCGGCAAACATTTCCTGCCAGTCCCCTGCGTACCCGCCTCCGTCCTTCCAGGGCAGCTCAAGATCTAGCAGCGAGTCAGAAGTGAAAATAGGTGTGCAATTTACTCACGCTTGTGCCGAGAACTGTTCAGAGAAGGAAGAAGCTATGGCCTGGTGGGAGTTTGGTTGTTCAGACTTTGGGAAGAGTCTTGGAGGATGCATTGGGAATTTACCAAAAGAGAGGGAGGATTAATAAGGAACGGAAATAGTAGAGAGAAGCCTAAGTGTTTAGGAACTGTGATATATTTCCGTGAGCCAAAAGGAGAGGATTTATAGGAAGGAAATGAGGTGCAGAAGATTTGAAATATGCACAAGTAAAGGGTATGAAGGACCTTGTTTGCCTAAAAAGCCAAGTTTGGGCTTTTTACCCAGAAAGGCGTACAGGGCCAGTGGAGAGTCTTAGAGGAGTAATACCTTCTACAGTCTTGTTTTCAAAGGCTGAGGCTGAGAGGAGTAGACTGGAAGAGACTATTAACATTTATTTAGCAATTACTGTGCACTGGGCATTCTGCTCAGTATTCTGTTATTTTTTATCACATCAACCCTTTATGACAGTTTTTCAAACTTCCAGGGAAGAAAGAGAAAAGGACCGAGAGAAAAGAAAGGAGAAGAGATAGGATAGCATAAAAAATATCAGGTAGTAAGGATAAGTATTGTTTTTGGAAACTTTGTTATACACTCTCTTAGAAATAGGAGTGTAAGTGTACTGGGCCGGGATGCCAATGTATTTCTCACTGTGGGTTATAGTTAAACAGAAAGACAAGAAAGAGGAAAGCCACTGTTCTAAAGTGTAGGTGTGGTTAGCCTCATTTTACAGGTGAGGACACAGGCTCATAGAGTTTTGGTATCCAACCTCTCTGCACGTGGGACGTGTAAGTTTCGAACCAAGGCTTGGTAGGAAGCCAGAGTGGATTCCTTCTTACTAATGTGAGGCGGCCTTCCCAAGTTACAAGGCTTAAAGATCTGGGAGAGAAAGAGAAACCTACTCGGATAGCACCTGCCAAGTGCTTTACTCACAGCACCTCTTTCAAAGAGGGGAGTGAGGCAGACTCTCCACACTGGAGGTGCTAGTTAGAATGCTTATTCCAGGAGTGCTCCAGCGGCACGGAATAGGATTAATGAGAAAGGGCCCCGGGAATCTACTTTTAGAAAGCTTCAGGTGATTCTGATGGCAACTTTTGGGGACCGCCAGTAAGGGGGTGGCTGCAATAACCAGGTAAGGATTCCAGGGGCTTGAACTGAGAGGGTGAAAATAATCCCCTCTCTTAGAAGTCACGTAGGCCCAGCTCCTGCATTGTGTCCAATGCATCGTTGTACAAAGTTGCCCAGGAGCTCCTTTCCCTCTCTCAAGGCGATGAAGACAGAGGGACTACCTAAAAGGCTGGTGGCTTTCCACTCACCAGGAACGAGACTACAAGGCTAAAGAGCGCGAGCTCCCAGCGACACAACAGCGACGCGGAATTGAGGCGTAATTTCTACACTACGTAGAGGACTTTTCAGGGCCTCACCCTGAGGACTTCTGATTGGCCTTACGGAAGATCCATCACTCATCCTCTGGGTTAGAGGTGGGTGGAAGGTCAACCACGACCAATATAAAACCACTCCTCAGCTAAGCCCCGCCCCATCTAGCTTCCTGTTGCTGTCCATCAACCACCTCGTGGGCGGGACTTTTCCTCCCTCCAGTTGGCTAGAGAACATGTCATTCACTCTACAGTAGCTTTTCGGTTGGTGCCTTCTACAGTCCATCAGTTACATTTCACACTTCTATTGGCCAAACCAACGTCGCTCTAGATTACTCTCTTTGATTGGTTAGTAGTGCTGTCGGTCCCCAATGTACAGCACTCTTACTGGTGAACGCTGCCGTCGCTCGGGCGGTGGCGGGCTCCGGGATTGGCGGGTGCTGGGCGGGCGGTGTCAGGCTCTCGGTGGCGGCGGAGGCGGCGGAGGCCAGGGAGGAAGATGTCGTAATGAGCGGTGGGTCCTGGCCACTGCCGGTGGGGTCTTCCCGGCCCCCAAGGGTCGGGAAGACGGGCAGAGGCCGCAGGGAGGGGGAACCGGGGCTGGGGGTTGCCCCCTGGGGCCGGGCCTGGCGCCGGGGCCCGGCTCCGGGAGGGGCGGGGGAGGAAGGATTCCCGCCCGGAGGAGGAGCGGGGCTGGCCAGCCGGGCGGAGGCACCCGGAAGGGGGCGTTCGACTCCCCGCCCCCTCGGAGCCCGCTGGGCGGGAGGGCAGCGCTTCCGGGGGCTGGCGAGAGGAGCGGGCACCTGGGGCCAACTGAGCACCCCCTCCTCCGGGTCCCCGACCCCCCCCCGCCCCCCCCCCCCCCCCCCCCCCCCCCCCCCCCCCCCCCCCCCCCCCCCCCCCCCCCCCCCCCCGCAGCGCTGTCTAGCCCTTGGATATTGCTTTGGTCTTCTCCAAGGAGGCGGCCAACGCCTCTTCGTGCTTGCCTTGTGTTGGGAGGACCTTTCGGCACTCTAGGTGTCCACCAGCGATTCAGGTCTCGCCCGAATGCAGAGAGGGGCAAGGGAATGCTTGAAATTGAGACGGTGCCACCCATGTGGGCACTGCTGGGTGTAGAAGCCAAAGTGGTTGCCAGTGTATCCCAATTGAGAGATGGTGTCAGGACACGAGGGCACCCTAGACAGAAGACGTCTCTCTCCTTAAGACTGCGAGTAGGCAAAACCTTTCAATATGTTCGTTCACTTGGATCCTTGAGCCTCCAGCTAATATCTGCAAGAACTGTGAGACGTTTAAGAACTTGTTGACGAAGCTAGCCTGTTAACCTGCTGTCCCGTTGGGGGTGCGGGATGAGGGGAGGCTGCTGAATCCCAAAGGCCGGGCACTAACTTAAGAAATGAACAGAAACAAAAAATAAAATAAAATGGGTACTTCCTTTCTTCCAGCCCCTCCCCATTGGTGACTTATGAATCAGCCTCTTACCCGCGCTTCTCGGCATATGTTTCTGGTGGTTTTATAATTTTAGTTGAAAGGAACTGTGTCTTCTCTGGGCAATTGAGAAATCTGTCTTTATTGCATTCTTTGGTTTTGATTCCAATATACTGTGATGTAATTTTTTCTTAACTAACTTGATCCAGAGGGACTCAGTTTGGCTTTTCTCAGTGCACATTTTCCAAACTTTGTTTCTTTTGAGGTCACTTCTTGTTCACTTATCGAAAAAGGGCGGGAGGAGCCAGGAGCCAGTAGTCTGTGGCCCCCCCGTTACACCAATTGCATTGCAGATAGGAGGGTGATGACTATTTTAAGGTACACTGGCAGGCACTGTCGAAAAACATGCCCTACCCCAGCATTAAGTGTTACCCTCGTGGAGGCTAAGTGTTGAGTCGGTAATTTGGATAAGATTATTAGGGCTAGAAAGTTTAGGATGTTGGCCAGCTCACAGAGAGGCAGTGAAGAGAATGATGGCAGGATCCTCACCATCTGAGTAATTTTGATTAATGAGACAGAAACCTGTTGTCTGCAATAATGAATATAACCGCAATGACTTGTTTTTGTTTTAAATTCTCGTGTGTGATGAAGGGGGCGAATCTGTCATACAGCCTATCGGCTGGGTTGATTAACAGGCGCTAATAATACCTTTGGAAATGGATTCTCATTGGGACAGTTGGAAAGATTTCTAATTCTGGTTTTTCCACTTGGTTGTACAGAGGCTTAACCTCTTCATTTAAAAGCAGCAACAACAAGAAAAAGAATGCTGTTCTGACACATTATGAACCCCTGAGCTAAGCTGGTAAAGATAGTCTCCTTAAATAAATGTGTATGTACACACACACACACACACACACACAGTCTCTTGGCTAAGGAGACCCAAGTAGAGTAGTTCATAATCTTACCCTGAGTGCCCAGCAGGCAGAATTAGCTCCATGCAGCAGAGTTTGGCATCACTGTTTTTTTTTTAAAGATGTTATTCATTTATTTTTATTTTTTAAGATTTATTTATTTATAGATAGAGGGGAAGGGAGGGAGAAAGGGAGGTAGACATCAATATGTGGTTGCCTCTCACGCACCCCCTACTGGGGACCTGGCCTGCAACCCAGGCGTGTGCCCTGACTGGGAATCGAACTCATGACTCTGGTTCGTAGGCTGGCGCTCAATCCACTGAGCCACGCCATCCAGGGTTTATTCATTTATTTTTAGAGAGAAGAGAAGGGAAAGAGAAAGAGAGGGAGAGACATCAATGTGTAAGAAAAACATTGATGGGTTGCTTCCTGCCTGCACCCTAGCCTGGGACGGCCCACAACCCAGGCTTGCCCTCTGACCTGTAATCAAGTGGTGGGGTAGGGGGCATCACTTTGTGGTACGTCCAGCCAGCTGCACCACACTGATCAGGGCGGCATCACTATTGATCACACTTAGCTGGCTTTTTCTCTCAGATTCTATTAGGAAGTTTGTCCCTCTGGAGTCCTGTGAGAGGAGAGAAGAAGATTTTGGCAAATGTCTGGGTAAAGATGCCTCATGACCTAACAGCAGATAGGGTAGTTCATTTGGATATTTTGGCCTTGAACTTCCTAGTTGTTGATTATAAGCAGCCTTTTGGAGAAGTTGCAGGGTCCCTTGTAGCCTGAACAGTCCTTTGCCACAGGTATGTAGTAATTCTCAAACTTGCTTTAACCAAGTATTGCCCAACTAGGGCCCTGTGAAGACATTCTAAGCTTGTTGCATTCAGCCAACACACCCTGGTATGGACTTGGGTTCAGCAATTTTCTAGACCTTGCTCACCCCCATTTCTGTGATGGAAATGTAGCGTGATTTTGTAGGACTTACCTTCACTCCTGTTTTCTGCATACACACAGATCAGAAGCCTCACTTCCAAAGACTGAAAAATTTGGAAATTATTTTAGAGGGAATGGGCAGTGGTCATAGAGTGAGAGATGCAGCGGGACCCTGTTTTAAAGGGTGTGTAGAGTATTAGAAGGTTTAGAGACACCGTCGTGTGAACACTTCTGAGTTCAAACAGTTATAATCTGAAGCCCTGTGGGCTGTGTAGACTTGGAGTCAGATCTTTTTGGAGAAGCTGCAGTGCTTGCTTATGAGTTTATTGGGTGATAGTATCCCTTTGGGCAGCTTAACTGGATTCGTGAACTTATTCCCAATGAGCGTGAAACCAGCAACCCTTGGTCTCCATGTCGGACCAAACTAGTACAAACTGGGCTGAGAAATGGACATCATTGTGGAATGCATTTGTTGATGTTTTTGCTTGTTTGGTTTTTGCTTTGCTTTGATCCGCATGCAACTCCTTGTGTGATTTCTCGGTCTCATGTTGAAGGAGGGGAAAAGCTTTCTCTTCCTTTCTTCCTTCATAGAGCCGGAACTTAGATCTTTATATTTCCTAAATGCCGTTGAAACTCTCTTAAGAAGTTCTTCCTCACGCCAGCCAGATGGCTCAGTTGGTTGGAGCGTTGTCCTGCACACCAGAAGGTTCCAGGTTCAGTTCCTGGTCAGGGCACAGACCTAGGTTGTGGGTTTAATTCCTGGTCAGGGCATGTAAGGGAGGCAGCCAATCAGTGTTTCTTTCACATCGATGTTTTTCTCTCTAAAATCAATAAACATATCCTCAGGGGAGGATTTAAAAAATGATTAAAAAGAAGTTCTTCTTCAATTATCAGCAGAACTTTTTTGGCTGGCAGCATTCTCTTAGGAGACTTCAGGGTGGGGAGGTCTCACTTTCCTGGCGGTTATCTATGGGAAGTAGGGGGAAAGAAGCAGGCAGAAACAGTGGGGCATTACCAATTCAAGGGCATTGTCAGCCTAAGTAGGAAAGGGATTAGGGATTACCCTTGAGGAGATGCTCAGAGGTTGTCTTGGTGGATTCGTTCCAGTTGACAGGATTCCCAAATGGAAAGCTGATTTTTCTTTTGCTGAAGAGAACCCAGGAGCCAGCATAGCACTCGCAGCCCAGGGGAAGCTGCAGCTTCCACTGCGGGTCTAGGAAGGGTTTTTCAGATGCTCTGAGGCCGCCGTTGGCACAGGGAATTACTGAACTTCTCACCGGGGTGGGCTTCTGGATTGATGAGTAAGGGAGTATGGAAGGGCGAGGCGCCCAGTTTAGATGTTTCCCATTGACCCCTGGTGAGTGGCTGTGAGTAGCGTGGAGATTTCAAGGCTGTTTGTGTCACAGGAAGAGCTGCTGACAGACCCAGCTGTTGGAGCCCTCCCTTTGGATATCTCGCTCCTTAGCGACCACTTGTTTCAACTTCAAAGGGGCACGCTGTACCCAGCCAGAAGCCCCGGAACATCGCAATGCGCAGGTTTAGCTTGGGTGACTTGTTTTTGATGCCAAGGGCCCTGAGGTGCCAGTCTAGGTGGCCTTTTTCTTCTCTGCCACAGGGTGAAAATGGCTCAGGAACCAGGAGGCACTGGCCTGCATATTTCCAAATGTCCTCTTTCGAGAGCTTCCTGTTTGGGTTATCTGTTACCTCTCCCCTGGGACTGGGTGGAATCACAAAGCAGCCTCTCTAGGGAGTGTGAACAGAGTAGGAGAGAGCAGGCGGGGCGGTGTGATTGGAAGTGGAATGTTTCTGCTCCTGGTCAGTGTCTAATTGGAAGTCTCAGATTAGCCTAAAAACAGACCAAAACATTTCCCAACCTTCCAAAAAGTAATTGGTAAGCCAACTCTCTCTTCCCAGGAGAAGTGAAGTCACCACTCAGTTCAGAAGCTGATCTTAGCCCAGGGATTGACTTGCAAATAAATGTGCCAAAGCAGAGGAAGCATGCATTTTTACATACTGATAGTCTTTGGTGGGAGAGGGGGAGTATATTTTAGTTTCTTTTTTCCTCCTGTTCTCCAAAACAGAATTCTTTTTTTTAAGATTTTATTTATCTGTTTTTAGGGGGAGGGGAAGGGAGGAAGAGAAACATCAATGTGTGGGTTGCCTCTTGTGCACCCCCTACTGGGGACCTGGCCCACAACCCAGGCATGTGCCCTGACTGGGAATCGAACCGGTGACCCTTTGGTTCACAGGCTGGTCCTCAATCCACTGAGCCACACCAGCCAGGCTTCAAGACAGAATTCTGTGGACCAGAATTCTTTGCACCATTTCCTGGGACTGCTTCTCTGAGAGTGAAGAGTTCTCAACATTCCCTGCTGCCCCATGTTCCCACTCCTCCAGAGTCCCTTCCAATATTCAGAGTGCGACCCAAGCAGTATGCATAGTAGCTAATGACAGTCACATTTTGGGGAGAGGAATTCAGGGCGGAGACAGATAAGAGGTATTCATATAGGAGGTACCTTCATCATCTTACCTTACTTGGAAAAGAACTTCCCCCCAACATATGTTAATGAAAGAAGCTTTGAAATGTAGTGCCTGGGGTGTGGTGATGATGATGCATGTGCTTTGCAGTGTTTGTCCAGGAGCAGGACTGGACTCATCCTGTGTGAGGTGACTGATGGGATTCAGAGTTCCAT
>VMDR010005072.1:23249-54520 GCA_007922815.1 Macrotus californicus | reverse complement strand
ATCACTGTTGGTTCCCTGTACATTTTCCTTCTTTTTCTTTAGTAGTTTTGCCAAAGGTTTAGCAATTTCACTAATAGCTTCAAAAAACAATCATTTTTTCTTTGGTAACTTTGTCTATTGTCTGTGTGTTATTTATTTTTACTCTCATTAAAAGGAGAGGTTCCCTATCTCAGTTCTTTCATTATGCAGACAACCTTTAATGAATTTTCAGAAAAACTTTCATTTTATTTAATGTGATTACACCTCAGCTTGTCATACTTAATCCTTTTTTGTCACTCTCTTTGGTTCAGCACATGGAGAAGCTACGTGATGTAGTGGAAAGTTTTCTCATCTTGGTTTCAACATTTCAAAAGTGTCATTTTCACCTTCATTATCCTCATTTTTATGTAAAATCTAATAATGGTTATATAAAACTTACATGAAGTGTCTGGAGCATAGTGGTCATTCTGTGATGGTTGACCTCAGGGTCCACAGAAGTTCTTTATTTTCTATGTAGCCTATACCTGAAAAAATTAAGGTATAATTGACATATAACCATATATTAACTTCAGCTATACAACATAAAGATTCAATATTTGGATACACTACAAAATGATCACAAGTTTAATTACCATTCATCACCATATATAATAACAAATTTTGTTTTCTTGGCATGAAATCTTTTAAGATTTACTCTTTAGCAACTTTCAAATATACAATGCAGTGTTATTAACTGTAGTCACCATGCTGTATGTTACATCCCCATGACTCATGTATACTATAACTGGGGCTTTGTACCTTTTAACCCCTTTCACTCATCTTGCACTCTTCCTACCCCCAATAGCTTTTGTTGAACATATAACCTGATAAAAGGCACTTCAGGTACATCTAATCTATGATGGAAATAAAGTTGAGAAAGTTCCCAAAAGGTATTTATAAATATTCTCTAGCACTTATCTTTCTCAAAATGTCATTTCGAGGATGCTAAAGAAAACTATACTGAGCATTTAATAAACATAAGCCTGCAGTCCAAATGAAATTCTGTCTTCTTTTTGTTGAATTTTTGTAAAAATCTCTTGCCTTGGGAAAACTCTGCTCTCTATAGGTTGGCTGTATCAGCTAGCTTTTCATCTCCAAACATAATTGAATTAAACAATAACTATTTATATAATTAAACTGTGTTTCAGCAATTTTTTTCTTTTTTCTTTTAATTGTTGTTCGAGTACAGTTGTCTCCATTTTCCTGCCACCACTTTCTCCCACCTCCCACCCTCAATCCTACCCCGCTTTGGCTTTGTCCATGGGTCCTTCGTACTTGTTCCTTGCTTCAGCAATTTAGGTTATGCTCATCTAGGTGTTCTTCTGTTAGCCTTACTGGATTTACCCTGCATTTTTAGCCAGTTGTTGGTCAGCTAAGTAAGCTTACTTTGGGAGTTGTGTTGATTGTTGATTGGAGCAATGATTGAGTCTCTGGGGCTTGTCTCTCACCTTCCAGCAGGATAACCTGGGCTTGTTCATATGGTGGCTCTGGATTCCAAGAAAGCAACAGGGAAAAATCCTGTATGTAAGTTCTTTTCAAACCTCTGATTTATCATATTTGCTAATATCTCATTGATGAAAGCAACTCACTTGGCTAATCATGATTTAAAGTGGAGAAGGATAAACTCCACCATTGGATGGAAGCAACTGCAGAGAACTGTGGGCATGTTTGTTATCTATGACATTGGTTCTGGATGTAGAGGAGAAATATAAGGTCAAGAAGGAGGTGTTCCTCACCAGCCTCATCAGTATCTCCGGGATGTTAACAAAGGCATGCCCTGCGTCAGAGGGATGATTGGGACACACCCTATATCACCATCTAGCTAAGGCTTTCATCTATGAAGAGCTTTCCTGGCAAATCAACAAATACATTCCACTTAGAGACTGCTAGAAAAGCATTTGATTCTCCAGATAGCAGAAGCATAAACTTTTTTTGTTATCTTCCCCCTGTCTTCTTTTTCTATTTCTCAGCCACCCTACTCTCCAGTTCATTGGGTGTCT
Organism: Macrotus californicus; assembly: GCA_007922815.1. NCBI lineage: Eukaryota > Metazoa > Chordata > Mammalia > Chiroptera > Phyllostomidae > Macrotus > Macrotus californicus. The sequence goes on along the minus strand of VMDR010005072.1, from coordinate 52,502 downwards.
TTTATAAAAGCCTGCCACTGACTGTCCTGGACTTGGTCCCTGTGAATGGTTAGGAAAAGTGCCAAATACCTGCTGCTTTATCTGAAATGGGGTGTGAGGTTCATAAGCCCAAAAACTAAGATCAAAGAGATCTAACAGGCCAGGCTAAATTCTCAAATCCAATTTTAGATACTTTGGATTTGAGCCCACAGCATGAGCGCAAGTGTGCATACTCAAACGCTCACCACACCTATATTGTGCTCCATGTGTAAGAGTGAGGCACCTACCAGAAGCTACCCTTTTACCTATTTCTCCAACGTATTGCTTGCTAAGAGATGTGACCATGATGCAATCAAGTTTGGATGCAATGAGAAGGAATTAGACTAGATGGTAAAAATGATCTTGTGGAAAAAATAAGTAGTAATAAGTACTGAAACGTATCATACTGGAATGTTGGAGGTCTCTCTTTAGATGATTTTGGGATCTGAGTCCCAGCCATCTCTCTAGGTTGGACTTTGTACAAAGGGTGGTTTAAACAAAAGGTGCAGCTCTCCTCTGGTCCCCTGAATTATGTATGTTGAGATTAATCTCCTTCCGCCTCTAGCAGTTTCTACTTCTGTCAGCTCCTTTGCTCACCAACCACTGCTTCTAACTTTTCCTGGGCTCTGAGATGGCCGGAGAGTGACTCCCCCCCACTCTTCCAGAGCACAGAGCGGCTGCAGGATCGCCTCCCCAGCCCTTACACCAACTGTGTAGCAGCTAAGAGTCTCACACCCTCAGCCTGCCTCTGGAGTGACTATCAGGAGGTATTTCAGTCCTGTGACCAAGGTGTGAGCCACAGCCAAAAGGGAGGATATGATTTCAGAGCCCAGTAACAAGGTGTGAGAGGATTTCAAGGTTTTGCAAGTGTGATTGTTTTTTTCCTGTTTTTCTTTTTGTATCGCTGTCTCTTTCTTGTGTGAAAAAAGTTATCCTATTACTTTTAGGAAACCATTTTCTTTGAAAAGTGTTAAAATCTTTAATTCATCTTCAACTCAAACACCATATTTTGCCATGTATAATGCATTCCCATGTATAATATGCACCCATGTTTTTGGCCCAAACTTTCAAGGGAAAAATCTTTCATTTTAATTCAATTTTTCATTTATTCATATTTAGATACTTGTTTTTTGCATTATAAAAAAAATTTATAGGGGTGGGGGAAGTGGTGGGGGGAATACAGACAACTGTAATTGAACAACAATAAAGTAATAAAATCTTTTTAAAAATTTTTATAATTTTTTATATTATAAAAGAATTTAAAGAGTTATACTTTTAATGCATAAGCATAAATAAAAGAATTAAAAAACATTTATATAGATACAGATTTAGTACTACCCATGTATAATGTGCACCCTCATTTTTCCCTGAAAAATTTGAGCAAAAAGTGCACATTATACATGTAAAAATATGGTAAATGCACTTCAAAAATTTGCTAAGAGTCTAAGAATATCTTTTTTATCTTCTTTCATTATGGGCAATGAGAAGTGCTTAAAGGCAGATTTTCTTTGGGATTCCTCAAAGTCACACTATAACCAACATCAATGAAAATATATTTACTCAGCCTATTATTATGAGCTCCACTCCACTGGGTGGCATGGGAAGTGCAGAGAAGGTCAATAAATGGATACCACCCTCAGGGAGTACCAACTCTACTAAATGTGTTATTGAACGGAGTAAGTTAGTATAAGATCATAGGGTTCTGGAGCTAGAAGGGATATTACAGAGTTCAAAATTTATTTTACATTTAAGGAAGCAGAGTCCTAGAAAGTTTACCAAACAATTCAGTTTGAGTCATATCTAAAAGTAGGTCTCTTTTTTCTCAGGCCAGATGATATGTCTGAGGGTTATGGCTGTTGTGTGGAGATAAAACAGTGTGAGCCTGAGTAGCAGGGAGTCACCATGGAAGTCTTCCCCTAATCTCATAAATGAAAGGCTGTACTCTAGCCCTATGCCAAGTCTTAACAGAGAGGAGAATTTATGTAATTATAGGGTAGAGATACCTCGTGGACACCTATCTTATTGTCAGCCCACATACCTCTGGAGAACGGGCCCTCCCACTCATTCTAGTCTCCACTCTCCCCAGCTGGATCACTAATCTGGGTTACCAAGCAGGCATCATGGATGTGACCAAATTTGGAGTCTAGCCCGGGGTGATTGGCTGAAAAGTGGCCGCATGAACATAGTCGTTTCTGAGGCTCTCTGGAACTGGCACTGAGCAGTCAGTTTCTCTCCATCACATGCAAAACTCGGATACTGTTGGCTGACAGTCTTTTCTTCCTTTCTTTTTTATTTTTTGCTTCTTTCATTTTATAATTATGAGTCTAAAAATCTCCATGATCAGTATTTGTCCATAAAATTTACCAAATATTCCTACTGATAAAATTAAGACTAGATCTTTTTAACAACATATACACATCCTCTAAAATGTTGATGAAGTCCCAGACACAAATTCACCAACAGTGGTTTAATGAAACTGAAACAAACAAATAACAAAAAGCTCTCAATTTATACCAGGAATAGATTGTATTTTGTATCTTGATATTAAGTTGTTGGACTTAATCAAACACTCCAAACCTGCTTCCATATATCATCACACAGGGAAAGAGAAACAAGTGTGGATGCAGATCTCGTTCTCTTACTCAAAGGGACTGGTACAAGGACACCGCAAACTGGGAGATGGAACATTACCATAGTGAAGTATTTTTCATTATGTGTTTTATCTAGGATTTCGATGGGAATTTATGTGGTGTGCATACAGGATGGGATGGGAATGTTATTAAGAAGACTGATGATGGACGAAAGGAAGTCACTGACGAGCTTCGCCTAAAGACTTCTGTGCTTCTGCATGCTCCGCCCTTTGGAAGATAATAGCCATCTGTTCTCCTTGTCCACTGGGGAGTGAGCAAGGGGATATTGGTTAATAACATGGCTAAGGAGATTCAGAGTACACAATGAATTTCACAACTGACAAGTTCCTTGGACACTGGAACCATTGACCAAGTGCTCTGAGTGGGGTGAAATGCCCCTCTCTGGGGGCCATCGGACACATCTGTCTGTCGGAATATAAATGCAGTGCTACCCAAAGGGAAAAGAATGGACAGTTGATGGCTGGATTCCTGCATTTCATCCTGGCAATATTTATTTTAAATCCCGATCTATCCTGAGAAGGAGAGCCAGATTTCCTATCATGCTTTTGAAGACGTCCTCCTCTTTTTACTTTATTCTCTTGAAGAGAGAGAAGAATGAAGGAACTTCTTGGAACGGCATGTCTCATACTTCAGTTATTCACATGAACAACATGTATTTAAAGACATAAACATTTACATTGGAAATAACTATCACAGTTCTTTCTTGTCAAAAAATGTGTGGCATAGGGAGTTTTGATTTTTCTCTTGACACGTTTTAATAACCTAAGAAAACAGATTGTAAGACATTTAACTCAGAATTCTAGATTAAAGTCATTTATGATGATCTTGAAGATTATCTGATGGATAAGAAAACTGAGTCACAGGAGATAGAATGAACTAAGGATCACAAGAATGACTCAAGGTTTGTGGGAAGATGTTAAAAAAACAAAGACCCATATTTTTACCCAGGGTGAGGAAGAGTAGTGGGAAGTCCCTTCCCACAGGACAAGAGTTAAAATGCTGCTTTTGAAGAGACAAAACGGAGAAACAGTTCTAGTGGTTGGCAGTGACTTGCCAAAACTGAGGACACAGTTTCCCAATCAAATATGCAAGGTGGATAGACAAGGAGAGATAGAAACAACTGAATCATTTGTCACTTGTAATTGGTAGGTATCAACTCTTTGGCCAAGTAATGCTTAAGTATCTGTTTCTTTTGGGAATCGATCATGGTTACATTATATACACACATTTAACTCCAAAGCTGAGGGTAAAATAACTATATTGGATTTATTGGAAGATGGCACACTTGTCTCCAATGTAGAAATTTTCCAGAGGGTTTTCTATGCTAGTTTTTCCCTTTCCTTCCTTCCTTCCTTCCTTCCTTCCTTCCTTCCTTCCTTCCTTCCTTCCTTCCTTCCTTCCGTCCTTCCTTCCTTCCTTCCTCTCTTTCTATTTATTGCTTCATGACAGCAAAATTTTTACAACTAAACTTCTTATGCCCTGTGCAAGATGTGATTCCACTCTAACGCTAATTTCTCCAACTGGACTAATTGCCTAATGGCCAAAACCTATACATTGACTCCAAAAATAAAACAAGAAATTATTTCCACTAAAGGAATCTCTAGTTTTCCAAGTATATGTAAAGGGCTACAATGATAACATTAGTCTATATTGACTAATGTTCTGATTTGTATTAGACAATAAGCCATCCCTCTGCCTAACAGAAAGACCAACTCATTCCCGGATCTCAGTTGTAGCATGACGGCCTGTGTTTATGTGTGCACATCCTAATTCTCTTTCCATGACCTGATGGTGGAAGAATCAGGAGAGCTGGCCCCTAGGCCAGGAACAGTTGCCAACACTCTGTGATTCAGGTAAACAATTAACTTGAATAAGGGCTTTTCTTTGCCTGCTCGCTATCTAACAAAAACCCTGAAGTATTTTGAGAAAAGATCTAGATGATGATTGTATATCCTCTACCAGAGGTCACTTTAAGCCCCCATTCAACTTTTGGTTTTGTAAGATTCTGGATGATTTTAAATTTGAGTGAAAAGCAAAACCAGGGGTCATATAGGATATTGGTCAGAGAATAAGCTTTAGGATCAGACCTCCCTTTTGTCACTTACTAGCTGTGTTACCAATGTTTTACACCCTCTACACCTGTTTCCTCAACTGAAACCTGGAACAGTGCAGTTGTCTCTCAGTACATGAGGAGGGTTCTTTCCAGAACCCCTTGAAAATTAAAACCCACGGTTACTGAATTCCCTTACATAAAATATCATGGAACAATGCATATAGTTGGCTCTCTGCATCTGCAGTTTCCTAACCACAGATTCAAAATACTCTTCTTGATCCAGAATTGGTTGAATCCTCAGATGTGAAACACAAGAATACTAAAGGCTGACTGTATATTTATTTTTAAAAAATCCACGTCGAATTGGACCTGAACAGTTGAGCCTGTTATTATGCAGTCTCCAATTGCATCACATAATGACAGTAATATTTGCAACTACAATTCTTTCCATTTCTATTATGTTCTATACATATATATTATGTATATAAATATGCATGTATATTTTAGTACTCATCTTAATCTTACAAGATAAGGGTTATTACTTCAATTTTGTAGATTAAAAAACTAAATCTCATAGCATAGTTAAGTAGCTTGTTCCAAATCATATTGTTAGTAATTAATAGAGCCAAGATTTAATTCCAATGTGTCTGGCTTACTATGTTGTCTTTTTTCCCCCTCAAGTATATGTACATCCATGGGATATTTAGCATAGAATGTGCTCAGTAGGTGCTCAATAAATAATGGCTAGTTGATCAAGCAGTGCCTTGATGGAGCCTCACTTCTCAGGGATGATGAAGTGGGAGATAACACACTCCCTCTGCCCTCACCCCTCCCTTTCCTCTGTACCAGAGGAGACAGTGGCTGCAGAACAATGAGGTCAAGGCTGTTTCAGTCCTCAGAAATGGGGGCTGTGTTCTCCAGGTTCAACCCCATTTCCTTTCAAAGAACCAGGCTCTGCACTCGCCTTTTCCTGGTCATCCCTAGTGTCCAGGTCAGCTGCATCATTGTCACCTTGGGCTGAGAGGTTTCCAGGCAGCCCTGGGCTTGTTGAAGGCACCAGCAACATACTTCTGGACTCCAGGCTAGAAGGCCCAAGACATGCATCCGACTAAAAGAAGAGCAGGTCAGGGCACGCCAGGGTGTTCCAGAGCTGTCTGCCCAAGCAGGTTTCAACTCCATATCCTCAGGTTGCAGAAGGAGCTGACAGATCAGCTCCTTTGCCTTCATCTCCAGCATACCTTGCAGGACATTTCACACACGCTGTTTCTTTTCAAAAGTCTCACCACAACCCCACCTGAGTCCAGTGGTTCCTCTGTGGAAATATTGGGCTGCATCCTACCCAAAGTCACACAGATAAGAGGGAAGATTCTAATATGGGCCCATCTGTTTTCACAGCTCATGGGCTTTTCTGTACACTGCACCATCTACCTGTACTAGGAGCGGAAAGATTAGGGGTCTTTATTCTAGTTCAGCACACCACTCATCTCAAGTGTCTTCAGTGTCTGGAGACACTCCCTCCACCTCCAGGTCCTTCCCATCTCACATTACTTTTGGAAATGCGCTTGCCATAATATGTGAATATATCAAACACCCCATGGGAACAAGAGATGGGAGAATTTATTGCCAATTCTCTGTTTATGTGTCTGCACATTTACAATTTACTCCCTCAGCTACTCTAAGATTCTTGAGTTAGAGACCATAATATAAACACTGCCCATGCCCACCCCTCCCCCTGAGTAGCTGGAGGAATACAGGAGACGTTCAATACATATTGAGGATGTAGCATGTTCAGAATCAGGCAGGATGGTAGAAGTTTTTTGGACCAAACCTCTCTCCTTGAAATTGAAGTGTGGAGGGGCATGAAGAAGTCAGGCTGGGGTCAGAGTCTTGCCTGCTGCTTCTTCGTGTAGGACTGTGTACAACCACAGTTGTCTGTAGAGTTTTTCAGACAACAGAGTCCAAAGTGTACAGGGATGCAGCTAATTCAGGTGTGGGCTGCTTTCTTGCTCTGAGCTAGTAGATTTTTTCATTCTATAAATTTTCATAATTGTCAGTAATATTTTATAATATTTTTTTATTTTTTTATTACTTTATTGTTGTTCAATTACAGATTGAATGTCCCCCCACCACTCTCCCCCCACCCCAGCCAATCCCACCTATTTTATAATATTTTATAAGCCAGTACTAGTTAAGATGTCCAAGGAATATTGATGTGGAAGCCTGAAAAAACCAGATACACTGATCTGTTTGGTTTTAAATTCCATTGTGAAGTTAACTTCTGTTGGCCTGAAATGGACCTTGAATGGTAAAGTTAATTAGGATCTGGAAGTTCTAAAAGTTAGACTTTTGTTTTACTATAGCTTTATTTTCTCATTTTCAAAATTTTGTGAACTAGGTAGGGCATGAATTATCTCCATTTCACAGATAAACAGCCCAAGGCCCAGGCAGGGATGCAGATGTCTCCCATGATTTGCAGCCCAGGCCATCAGACAGGTGGAGCAGATCAGGTCAGGCTTGGGAAGGCGGGTCAGGAACGTGGGTGGGATGCACTGGAAGAAATATTGGGGTCCTGCAGCGTGAGTGCTGCTGGCCAGGCAGGACTTCATCTCCTCTGCTCCAAGACCTCTCTGTGTCAGCCTCCCCTGTATTTTCCTCAGAAAATTCCGGTTTAAAACTAAGTTTGACATCACAGCCTCTCTGAGGCCTCTACCTACAGAGTGAAGGATATAAACTTCTCTAGCTTTTTAGTGAATATCTTTTGTTTCACATATAACATTTTATTATACCACATTTGGCGAAGTGTTGACTTGTTCTTCTCATAAGCACCTTGAAAGATGAATTGGCATAGTTTTTTTTTCCTCTTTACATACACCACCATGTCTAGGTCAAGGCTGGCTAATATTTGGATCTTCCTTTATGACTCCATGTGACCAGGCTGGTTGGCCAGGGTGCAGAGGCTGCACATCAGAGGACTCAGGAAACTCTCCAGTAGAGGAAGTCAAGTCGCTCATGGCCAGAGCTCTCACCACTGTCCTATTAAGAATATCCCATTAACTACTAACCTTAGTAGTTAACACACAACTACAAACGGTATGTAGCCATGTCATTTCAGTGTGGTTTCTAGCAATTAACAAATTTAATGATCATTGTTTGTTGTAGTATAAATGTATTAAAATAATAGATAATAGTTGGATAATTAAAATAACCAATATTTGTTGGACTCTTTCTAAGGAATTTCATTGAATTCTTGCAACTAAAAGGTGAAAAGTATTCTTTTTATTTTATAAGTGAAGAGATTGAGATGCAGGAAATACAAGCAACATAATTTATAAGAGGAAGTACCTGAACCAAAAAAAGAACCAACTGATTACTGTATCCAACATCCCGGGGCTCTCAGTGAGTGGACCTGGTTAACCGTTCCTTTTTTCCATCTGCGGGCCTTATTTCTCTTTTCTATGCAATATTCTTCCATGAGCAGCATGCTTATAGCAGTTTACTTAATTATATATTATTCCCAAATGGTGATGAAATTTGTTAATTATAAAAGTATCACATGTTTTAGTATAAAAACATCCCAACAATATGGAAAAATATAAAGACTACTGCTACCCAATGATTTCAACACCTTGAGAAAACCACTGTTTATATTGTGAGGGGTGCTTATTTAGATTTTTTCCTGTGCACTTATAATCCGCACATTTTTCTTAAGTGGAGTAGTACTAGACATGTTTTGTGACCTTCTCTTTTTTCCTTAATGTATAGTAGCTATATTTCTATTATTAAGGCCTATAAACCCATATTTAACAGATGGTAAATCATGTTTAACAAATGGTACTATTGTATTAAATGGATATATCAGATAAGGCATATATATTGTTTCCAATGTGCTGTTATTATAAAAATGCTATAATAAAAATTGTGAAAACCTTCTTCCTTTTGGCCAGGCTCAGAAGCAGCCATGAGAGCCCATGTTACAATCTGCATTTCTTTGATCATTAGTGAGATTGAACATCTGTTTATTAGTTCACTGACCTAATGTAATATTTCTTTCATAATACTTCTTTTCGTTCCCTTGTCTATTTTCTTATTTGGGTATTTCTCACGGTCATCTTGGTTTTCTAGAGAAATTTTAACAAGACAATTATCTCCGTTCTGTCACACTTGCTACAAAACATGGAGAGAAGTAAACTCAGAAATGCTTTAGTAATACCTTCCCATTTTACAGGTTAAACTGTCTAGAGAAAAGAGGTGACTCATCAAGGTCTCATAATTATATCCCTGATTTTCCCAGTGACTCAGAAAGATTTATTGGCTCAGATCACTTCTACTTCTAGTATGCCACCCCGCCTTTTCTCATAAAGCAAAATATAATTCTAAGTGGATCAGGATTTGATATCACAGAGACCTTCCTCTGAAGAAAATAATAATAGAACAATAGCACTTTAGTTAATTTTTTGGTCTTCTCTGCCTTTTGCCCCTTTCTACCACAGATTCTTTTTCACTAAGAACGGAAGAAGGAAGCACTGCGGGGGAGGTAGCCACGCTACAAACGTGGCGATGGTGCTCAGTTTGGAGAAAGGGAACTAGACACGTGGGTCTGATGAGAATGTCCTGGATAGCATAGTTTTGTTACTGAGTAAAAATGTTACTATTCTTTGTACACTTATGTAGATGCCATTTTCTGCAGTGGATGAGGGCTGCTCTTAAGGAGCTGTTAATCGCTCGGGGCCTCTCGCTAGGAGGGTATTTGACGGCTGCTATCTTGATCTGATGCGTGCTTGCATCTGTTTTTCATGCCTTTCCAAAATGGAATTCCATTTGCTTCCCCTTTGTTACAGGGAGGGAAACGGCAAAACCCAAAATTGAGAATCATGATGAACAGAATGTATGCTTGCCTATCAACTTTTACCGATAGACTCATTTATTTTGAGAGAAAAATATTACTACAAGGAGAAAAAGAACTGGGTTGAGGAAGCAATAATAGATGTCAATTGGAAAAGGAAAAACAGAGTAGAGTGGGGGGGTAGGGAAGTCATCAAAGTATATCACTCACTCATAGATGGATCCAGACTTCCTCTCCTAAGAAAAATAGGAACATGTGGAAATCTGCTTGTTCATTTGTGCATTGCAGGAAAGGGGAAGAAAGGGGACCCAGACTCCCAAAAGGGGAAAAATCAGGGGAGAAGTAAAGCAGGTGTTTCCTGCTACCTGCACCTCAGAGGAAAACTCAAGAGCCCTGGGAAAGAGTTTTCCACAGCTGCACAAATCGAAGGAAGCCATACTTTTCTATCAGCCATAATTCGGAGGTCAGACACATCAGCCATCACCTCCCAGACTTCCTCTCACTGTCTCTCTCAATTTCTAACTGAGCCTCCTCAACTTCACACTGGCAAGTTAATACAGATGTTAATACATGGACAGCTTCTTTCCACCCTTCTTTCTCGGGTTATCTGCTTTTTTGGGTTTACCTATCCATATCAATCTTTATTTTCTGTCTGTCTTTGTCATTAATAGAAGTGTTGACATTAATGCCTAACGTGTTGTTTTTTTCACCTAAAATAAAAGTGAAAACAAAAGATAAAGTGAAATAACCACGTGGAATGTCACCAAACTTGCACAGTATGATGCTGACAGGTACTGGGTCATTTAGTTGTACAGAAAAGGTTATTCACTCCTCTAAAAAATTAGTTTGAAAATCACACTATTTGTGGGAAGCAAATTTTAATATTTACATTAATATGTTAGCTACCTCTTTTAAAATTTGTCTGATCTCTCTCTCTTTCTCTCTCTCTCTCAATCTGTAGCATTCTCCCTGCTTTCTTTCTTTCTTTCTTTCAAACAGTGAAGTGTCCAGGAGAAGAGTAATACAACTGATGTGTGGGGGTGTGTACCTTTGCATTCAAATATTGGAAGGCAGCAAAAAAGTTTTAAATATATATTTGGAAATGTTAGATTAAGGGAGAATAGGGAAAGACAAAGAAGGGGAAGCAGATGGTAAAAGCAGTGAAGAAGGAAGAAAATGAGGGAAGAAGAGAAGAAGGAAGGGAGAGAGAAAGAGACAGATGGATGAGTTGGGACACCTAACTACAAAGACAAAATGCCATATATCACCCAGATGTTTTGTCTACAGCCAGCCAAACATCAGGCTTTTGGGAAACACTTGGAAGATACAATGCTCCTTTCACTGCCCAGACAACTGTTGACAGTCCTACCGCCTCTCTCTCTCTGTGTGTGTGTCTATCCCTTTCAAGCCTTTTTGTGGTCAAATTATAAAGGCCTGTTTAGTGGGTGGGGTGACGTCACACCGACCACAAAAGCTTATATTTCCTGCTACTAAATACACAGCCCCTGCTGACGAAGTGGTCATTACAGAGCCAGCTTGCTCTGTAGAGGTCACCCTGAGTGGGGAGAAAGGCACTGGGGGAAGGGGCCCGGTTGAGAGAGCAGAGCCATTATTCCCAAGTGTGTCTGTCTGCCTGCTGATCTTCATCTTGTTAGAACCAAAAGATGAAAATAGAAGTCCCTTTGTGTTTCCTCCAGACCTCCGTCTCTCGGGATGCTGGGGCATACTGGGACACAACATGGTGCAGAAAAAGGAGCAATCGAAATCCAGGTCTGATTCCAATCTCCCCATTTATATGCGGAGTGATTTTTACCTCTCCGGCTCTAATCATTACGATCTCCATTCTACTATAGAGCAAAGAGCCTCCTCATGCCGGGAGCAAATGAGATCATGCATTTTAAAGTGATTGGTTTTATTTTTAGGGTGCTATGCAAATCTTAACATTATTTCTTTGGTGCTCTTACCCGCTTTCCTTGTGATGAATAGACACTGAAAATTCTCTCTTCAGAGAATAGAGTAAGGAAGTTTTAGTTCTGCAAATTCCTTTTTATTATATTCATTTTTGCAAAGATCACTAGTTAAAAAAATTTTTTTTTTAATGTAGGAAAATAAATGTACTGAAGTGGAAAAAGAGGACTCATTAAGTTGAACAAAGGAAGCCACACTAAGTACTAGGGGACCACAGAGGAAGAAGAGAGGATATGGGTGAGATCTTTTGGAAGAAATAGCACTTGGGTTGGGTAGAGTGCATAAGAGTATGGCAGGCAGAGATGGAAAAAGGATGATTATCACATGGGTCATGCTTATGAATGCCTAGGTACCACTTGACATTAAACCAGCATGATCTAAGTGTGCCGTAAGTCTTTGGTATTCCAAACTTCAGGTGAAATGGAACTGTATAAATGTGCCTTTTGAATATCATGCAAACAGGTTAATTTTGGTATTGAAAGAAGTGAAAACCCACTGCTCAGCCGAGACCATACAGAACTGTCCAACTCTGAGTTCTGAGCTTTTAACAACACAGGACTTAAATTTCCCACATTTTTTCCCTTTATTTTTCCCCTTCTGCTCAGGGGACTATTTCACATAGGGCCTCAAACCCCAAAAGGACTTTGGAATGAGTCCATTAGACACTCATTGAAAGGAACTGTTTCACATTATCCATATAATTTAGGTGGTCTGGACAACGAGTCTGGATATTCCAGATACTGACTAGTTCCTGCAAGCCAGGGTTGTCTAGATTGGTACTCTATATAAACCAAAACATAAGAAAATTGCCATGTTGTTTTGGGCCATGTGTTCCCACCAGGCCCTTGCTGGGGCACACTTTCTGCCAGGGCCACCAGCTAATTTTGAGGGCCTCTAGTAGGCCGAAAGCCAGTTCAGTTCACCTGATCTTAGGCTATGGCTGGGTTGGCCCGTCTGTTAGTGCCCACAAGCTGCCACCCCCTGGCTCAGGCATAAAGCCTAAGCTCCGTTAATCATCCTTTTCCTGGAGCTCAGCAGATGAGCTCCTGGCTAAGGGTAGAACTATCATTTTCATTTCCTAATTTTAAAAAAGTGTTTGTTTGGTAACTGAGGAAAGACAGGCCAGAAAGGCAGCTTCAAAGTCTTGCCATAAGGAAAAAAATTCAGAGAAAAGGACCTGGGCCACTTTCTTCTGAACTTGCTTCCCCTGCAGTGTGATCTGAGCTGGGAGGAGAGCCTGAGACTTGCAAAGGGGAAGGCCACCATCATTTTGGGGTGGGTTTAGCTGTTAAAGGTAGAGCTCTGAAAACAGAATGGAAGGAATCGGGAGGCTCAAGTGCAGCTTTAAGCTAATGAAAGAGTTAAGAAACAGAGACTATGAAGAAATTGGTAGCCAGAACTTAGTAAAACATAAAATCATGAGAAAAAAAAGTCACTAAAGATAGAAGCCAAGCAAGCAAGTTGATCAAAGCCAAGTCAAGTAGCCAAGATATCTTTAACAGACTCAAAATACCTGAGACTAAAAAGGACCTAAAAGGTGATGCAATGTCATATGTTGATCAATTCCAGGAAAAACAAAATTCCTAAGGAGGAAGGTTGGGATGGAGGCAGAAAGCAGAAAGTGAGAGAGCTCATTGGTCCACGGCGGAGGGAAGGAGCCACGGGACCATGCCCTGGCCAAATGGTAGCAGGACAGTGGAAATAAGAAGATTAAAACCAAGATGTTCCTGACAGTGCAGAAACGAAAGTCATAGATTTAGGTAGGTAAACTAACAGGAGGCTAGGAGGAGAGGAGCATCCTCCTTAGTAATTCAACAAGATCTCCAAAAAAGTTTATCCTATAACTGAAGGCTTTTTCACAGGGATTAGGTGCTGTTGTAGGTGTTCATTGCCTCCAAAGAGCTAAACACCGATTCGGAAAAATAACCCTCTCCTAAACTCTGCTTCAGCAAGAACCTCTGGTTTAACCAATCAAGTAACTCATTTCTATGACACTCAATCTGAGTTATTTTATCTGTCTATCTATCTATCTATCTATCTATCTATCTATCTATCTATCTATTATCTATCTATCTATGTATATCATCTAGTTATTTTTATGGATAAGTGTGCATATTTCTCATACATAACTATGATACCAAAAGAGCCATTTCTTCACAATATATAACACAGTTGTTGAAAGTGAAGTATTCAGGCCTTCAGTCTAGGATTTGGTTTCCATGATTTCAAGCAATCTGCTTGAGAGAATATTTTATTTTTCCCTGTTGATTCACATTTGGCTGAATTAACTTGATTGACTGTTTTGGTGTTGTGTAGACAATTCTTCAGTGACCCAAATACGTTGTTGGTTGATGTTACTCAGACTAATCTACGACTTAATTGCTTGAATATTTTCCTTTTAAAATGGTCTGATAACATTGTAAAGACTCATTCTATATTTGTAAGAGGTTTTTCAGTGTACTCTCTTTAGTCTGAGACTAGTTTTCCTGAATCTTGTGAAGTACAGTATACTTCAGGAGCAGAGACAATACCTTGGGTGACGCCCAATGTAAATCTCATGGTCTGGTGAGAGTCTTGTGGCCAAACATGAGCCTCATCAGATGTCAGGCTTTCCAAAAGTAGATGTGGAAGGCTCCCATCTGTCTAACTCCTGCTGTTGTCCATGTGTTTTCAGAACTCACAGCCTAAAGAACCACCTTGCTTTTTCTTAGAACTTCAGGAGTGGACCTTACTCCTATTCATTTTTCTAATTGTATGTGAATTCTACTGTGTTTAACATAACCCCAGCTTAGCATCTGAATACACGTTTCATAGCCAATAACTCTGTACATTTTCCATGATTACATACTGTGTCTCAGACACAGGCTTAGGACACACAACTGATGTGGCCATCTACTATCGTCAGTCAGTGTAAGTCAATACTAACCCTAGTGTTGGCCCATGTAGTAGTCTAGTGCCCTCTTGTGGCTTTCAAGCCAAGAATCTTACACTTCTTTGTAGAATTAGAGCCATCTGTGGAATTACAGGTTTGAGATAGCCATTGTGAGTTAACTCATATATTCTGTCTTCTGTCTCTCAGCAGTACTATCTCCTCTTGAAACACATGGTAAGTTATAATAGAACCATTCTGCTGTGAGCTAAGAAGAACCCTTTGGAGTGTGGAGATTAGTTCAGAGTGTTGGACTTTAAAAGGGATTTTCAGAATTTAGTGTACTCTTTTGACATTAGTGGACACATGTTGATTGAAATCTCTTCATTAACCTGATGATTCTGTCCAGTTTTTTTATTCACTCTTACATCTATTCATCTAACCTTTTTTCCTATCACATGGCTTCAAATAATTTGTATACTTAATCTGAAATCCAGAGACTTTTGAGGCATATAACAAGTGACCTGAAGTTTGAAGATTTTCCATGTGAACAAATAAAATATTCTATATGGCTCCAGAGGGACAAAAGTGAAGATTATGGATGTTGGTTTAATATAAGAGAGCACTTTTTTTATGATTGCAACTGTAGGAATAAACTTTCATCCCTTGAAACCCTCTAGCAGAGATGGGTTAATTTGTTTTGAAAACTTTATATGGAAGTTGCTCCATTTGACTAGATGATATTTGATTTAAAAAAAAAAAGACTTAATTTTCAGAATTTGAAGAGTCCATAAATATATTCAAGGAAGAACACGGCTTCCTTTGATTACTAAATAAATCATTTTCAGAGTTAAGAAGTCCACAAATGTTCAGCATAGAACCTTCCCAGTACATTGAAAATTCATATCTAACATCACCATTTCTAGGAAATCAAAGTATATGTGTAAGTGTGTTTATCCAACTCTATTTTCATAATTTTACCTGGTTCTGATTTACGAGATTGAGGACCTTTGGTGTTTTTAAACATATTTTGTCACTTAACTCCTTTTCGTTTTTACAGATCTTTTCCATTTGTGCCTAATTGTGTATGATGACAATTTATACATTAGAGCAAATTAGGCACATTTGCTAAGTTCTGGTTATATGGCATATGATGAGTATATTAATACCTATTTATTAAAGCAGTTAATCATAGTGCAACAAAACAAAAGAAGAGTCAAAATGTGATTTGTGAAGATTATTTGTGAAAGATAAAAGTGTGATTGTGTCACCACAAATGGCAGGAGCAGTGAAAGTCACCATTCCTCTCTAGTTCATACCAGCTTCAACTGGAGGGCAGAGGAGGTAACATAGTCCTTGCCAGCATAATTTCTTACTCTTTTTAAAAAGTAAAATTATTTTAGAGGTGCTGATTGATTTAATTTTTTGTTACTGCTATTGTTTTGGTTATTTTATTTAGTCAATGCAATCTCCTCTATGCTTTTTAGTATGTACCCTACACATCAGAGAGAGGCAACTGTTAATCCAGCATGTCCTGCAAAGGGCCCAAATCAGGTTAAAACTAGATGCCATTGAGTTTTAGTCCTTTGCATCCACCCTTTGAAGGTAGGTTAGAGAGCTGCCTACCCCTAGCCAACCCCCACCCCCCATCCCCATCTCCCAAGACCTCATTAAACTTATTACATTGAGATGGAAGGAAGAGGAGTTTGAGGGTTTTCCAGGGTGAAAAGCTGACCCACCCTTGCTAGGCCAAAACCTCGAAGATCCTAAGGTTCAAGAAAAGTTCAGGTCCAGGACTCAGGGTAGTTTGTGGTTTCCCTCTCCTCCTTTCTCAGAGTAATTCATCTACCCTTTATCCTGACAGAAGAGCCAATGGCCCATGTTACAGACCTTGTTGACAGCCCCAGGTTATAATGGAAGAATTCTCACCCCTTCCCATCTCCATGGGAGAGACACACTGGATTGTCACCAGCCTGTGAAAAACACCACCCACCTGGTTCATGGAACCATTTCAAGGTCAGAAAAACCAGCCTTATTCAGCTGTGCCATATGGGAGAAAAGAAACAGTATTTTTCTCCATATGGATTTGTCACACATTAATAAGAGGCATTTGCTGTCTTTCTCAGCCAAATGCCTTGATTCCTGAAACACATGAGAAGACATGTTTGGCTTAACTTGCCAGGGAATTGGATAGGTACCTTATAAAGTGAATCCAAACTAAAACTGTGTTGGGTCATTCTGTCCCTACCTCATTGGAGAGACATCCCTGGAAATGGACAGCTAATCCCTTTAATGAGCAAAATACCCAAAGGCATTTCTAGGGAAAGAGGCCAGTGTTTAACCACCTCATGCTGCACAGCTACAGAGCACAGAATTTTAGAGCAGGAAAAGATAGTAGAGATCATCACTCCTGCCCCAACCTCATTTTCTACATGAAAACTGAGGTCCAGAGAAGTGAAGGAATTTGTATAAGGCCACTCGTGTTGTGGCAGATGGGACTTATAGCCAGGTCTTTTCACTCTTAATTCTCTTCCCACATGTCAAAGATCTTTTCAATCTCCCTTTCTTCGGATAATTCCCTTACAGTACATTTACTGCTGTTTCTTTTCCAGACTCTGACCACTACTCATGAATTTAATGGATAAAAGTTTAAATTTTTAAATTTTTTATTGTTGACACTATTACAGATGACCCCATTCCCCTCCCTTTTCCCCATCTATCAAGCCCCTTCCCCCACCCCCAGCCTCCACCACATTGTTCTCTGTGTCCATGAGTTTTGCATATATGCATATATACTCTTCCGCTAATCTCTTCCAGTCCCCGCCCCGAACTCCCACCCCTCTGAGATCTGTCAGTCTGCTCCATGTATCCATGTCTCTGGCTTTATTTTGTTCATCAGTTTATTTTGTTCATTAGATTCTACATATGAGTGAAATCATATGGTATTTATCTTTCTGACTGGCATATTTCACTTAGCATAGTGTTCTCCAGGTCCATTCCTGCTGTCACAGAGGATAAGAGTCCCTTCTTTTTGACAGCCTTGTAGGGTTCTATTGTGTAAATGTAACACAGCATGTTTATCCACTCATCTACTGCTGGGTACTTGAGCTGTTTCTAGACCTTGGCTGTTGTAAAAACACTGCTATGAACATAAGGGTGTATATTTTCTTTCTGGTTAGTGTTTTGGGTTTTACTATCTTTCTTTCAGTGATTAAAATTTGTATTCATGTCTTTGTTCTTTTCATAGCTGCCACCATCTTTATTTATCACTATAAGCACAAAATGAGACATGGAGACAAAGCTTAGTATTAGTAGTAAAGATCTGTATCCTGGCCCCAGATTCTTCATCAAATGACACAAGACCATACTCTTTGACCAACAAGAGAAAGAACAAATTTCCCAGTTGGGTGCTCCACCCTTTGTTCTTTTCTTTGTTTCTGATGTGCATGGAAAAGTATCATATCCCTACAGTCATGCAAGAAGCATAAAATGAGTCAAGGTGAGATGGATATGCAACCTTTATAGCTATGATCTTCTCAAGAAAACCAGAAAGAATTTTCCAAAGATCCCTACTGGGTGGAGTCCCTAAAGACTAGTCTGAGCATACTCTTTTGGAATCAGAGACTGCCATATTTTCACATGCTTCCAAAGCCATGTATATACAGAGGAGATAGCCTATTAATACAGCATTAAAGTACTTTTGATTTGAATCTATTGTACTGTGTATTAAACCCTGAGCCCCATTTTATTCATACAATAAGGAAAAGAGTATCTACTAAAGATTATTGTAATTAAAGGACATATGACGTGTAAAACAGCACAAAATAACTGCTCAAAATGTTATTTGTCTTTCTTTTCTTCTTTTTTTAGAGTAATATAAGCTTAGTAGCTAATTCATCAAGACAGTTTTATTTACCGAGGGACTAAAAATAAATCACCTCACAAGAAAATACTAGTGGGAAGGAGACCTGAACTCTAGTGAATTGTCCCAGAAAGTTTATTATCCCAGAATGTATTTCTACTTATCAGGAGTTTCTACAGGAACTCCTATAAGAAGATCAGCGGAAGGGAGAGGTAGGCTGTGAAGGGCAGGGAGAGGAGAACCAAAGCAGAGGCAGTAAATACTCCCCACAATAGCCTATTGACATACAGGTTTTGTGTTTGCATGTGTGTTGCACCTGTATGAGTACATACATTGTACACATGTGTGTCTCTCGCCTGTCTCTCTTAATGTTGTTCTCAGAAAAAACCCTTTTTTCCCCTTTCTTTTGGCTTCCACTAAGTCAGGGCTAGTGACCATATTCAGCCTCTAGAGAGAGTTGGAAAGATTAAGTAATTAAATACAAATGTAAAGTCTAAGATGTCAGTCAATTAAAAATCTAAAATTAAGATGCAGAACAAAATGTGAAATCAAGGATTAACCAAATTCAAACCTGCTCTCTTTTGGAAGCAGGACCAGATACCGTCATTTTTCCACCTTGTTCAGAGATGCTTCAATCTATGATCTAGTAGAACCTCTACCAACCAGGCTTCTTCTCACTCCTCTTTCTACCAGGTATGTGTATGGTCAAGTGGAGAATAAAATGGGTTCCTGGGTCAAGCTCTGTGAGTACAGAATCTCAAGTTCTGTGACGCAACCTATTTTGAAGGAGGTAGCACGTTCTGCTCCATGTCCCCATCCATGATGGGTGAGACAGAGTCAAAGTAGAGAGAAAAAGAAAAATGCAGCCTAGCCTTTGAGGTGACACATCTAGGATTCTTACCTATTTGTGTCTTTTCCAGGGCTCACAAAGTTCTGAGGACATAGGTGATGCTGTGTGAATTCACCTATTGATATAGTTGGTAGATGAAGGTAAATGGCTACAGTATGCCAAGAAGATGGTGTCCCTGATATGTCTACGCACAGATTGTACCTGTGCTGGTAATTGAGCCTTCCCTCAAGTTGTGCTTTAATTTATGAAATAATATTTGAAATATTGGAGTTTTGTCTTGGGAGTAGATGTATGATAAAATTCTCAATCTGATTTTTCAACCTATCTTTATCTCACTCACTTCTGAAAACAAAGTTTGGAGTGATTAAGTGAATAACTTGTCTGAGTTTCCATGCCTAGTACAGAGCCATTTGTCAACGTGCATTGGGAACTATCTCTCCCTATTGCTTATGAGGAAAATGAGTTGGCAGTCAGTGTAAGAGAGCCACAAATTGAATCCAGATGATATATAGTTTAGAGGTGGAGTGAAGTGAAGAGACATTTTGTCTAGTATCTGATTTTGAGAAATGTCCCACTTCCCAAAAATGCAGGGAAACGACTTGGAGAAACATGGTCTAAAACACTGCTTCTCAAATGTCCAAGTACCCAAGAACCACCTGTATGTTCTGATTCATTTAGTTGGGGGTAAGGCCTGAACTTCTGCATTTGCAACAAACTCCTACATCATGACTAACTACCAGTCTATATTCAACACTTTGAGTAGCAAGAGCCTAAGATACAGCTAAAAGGGTATAAAAGAGACCTACCAGAATCACTAGAGAATAAACCATTTCTGGAATGTTGGTGGCATCACAGACCAATTCAGCTTGTTGTGTAGCTGAATTATTATCAATTATGCTTTTATTTTTTTGCTCTTGAAATTAACATTATAATGAATATCTTTGTGCAAGACACTTTGGAGGTCCCACAGGTGGGATTGATGAAGTTTAAAAATAAGCCCAATATTTACTTCCATATGCTTTACTGATGACAATGTAAATGATATGAGGCATTTGGAAGAGACGTCCTGTCTCATCACACCTATTGCTTCAAATCTAAAGTTCTATGAAAGTATCATTTGAGGTGTCACTTTACTCGTCATGAACTTGAGGCCCAGGAAGTAGAAGATACCCAGTTAGATGGTGGCAGAGCTGCAACTTGAGCTTGTTTGAGCTTCTGTCCCTGTTCTTGGGAGTTACAGATCAACAACTGCCTATGCCTGAAGGTTCCTCAGATTCTGGAGCCCTGAGAGTAATATGATGTCCATTTTTGCTTTCCTGTGATCACTACTGATATATCCCATTGGTCTTCAGGTGGAAGGATGCAGTGAAATATGCAAGACCAGGAAGATGTGAACTATATTGCCAACTCCTCTTCGTTTTACCTGCAAAAACTTGAATATGTCATTTAACCTCTCCAAACCTCCTGTATTTATTTGTAGAAATGATGCCAGCCATCTTGCAGAATACTTGTGAGGAACAAAGAAATAGAGGATTTGACTGCATCTGGCATAGTTCCTGTCTGCAAAAAATATAGATGTCAAAGCACCTATTTTATGGGATTTTTTTTTTCCTACTACTATAGCATTCCCAGTATTTTTCCCCACATCACAGGTTTCTTTTTGTTTGAACACATCATCATTATAAATAAACTAACACACAACTCTCAATAAAACAGTAAAATCCCTAAAATCCATGCATTCATTGAACTATAGGATAAAGATTTCTTTTTTCAAGTGGTTATTCAACCTGTCTTTGTAGAGTATTTAATAAGGACCCTTTTAAAGTTTAGATGCTTTTTTCTTATGCCAAATAGGTTGTGGCATGCCGTGGTATAGAACTTTGCCATATTTTTCTTATTATTTGAGCTATTTGAACCAAGGTGATTCTAGAACTGATCTAAGAAATGTCCACAAAATGCATATAATTAGATAAATAATCAAAATTTTTGCTTTGGTTGTGGTGTCCTTATCTGTAATATATAGAATATAATAGTACCTGATTTACAGGATAGTTGTTAGGTTTAAAAGATATGCTATGCCTAAAATACTCAGCATAGAGCCCACAATAATAAATATTGTACCAAAATAGTTTCTATTACTATGTCTAAACACTATGCCATATATCCTTGAAACTATTATAATATTGAATGTCAACTTTAATTTAAAATTTAAAAAAAAATTTTAAACAGTCATTATTAATACTGTTTTGCCTCTATGTCTTCTCGTTTTTTTTCAAGTGTTTAAAACTTTGGAGATTATAATTCAAAACTTTATTTTTAACAGCTTTCCTGGAGTGTGATTGATACACAGAAAAACTTCACATATTCAATTTATGCCACTTACAGGTTTTCACACCTTGCACAAACTTGTGAATCCATCACCGCAATCAAGATAATAAACATATCCATCACCTCCAACAATCCCCCCTTGTTTGTGGTAAGAACCTTTAATTTGAAATCTGTTCTCTTAACCAGATTTTCAGTGTAAAATACAGTGTCATTTACCATAGGCACTGGGTTGCATGGCAAACCTCTAGATCTTAATCATCTTGCATAAATGAAACTGTATATCCACTGAATAACATTTCTTCCATCCTCTTTTCTCATCAGGGAACGGCCGTCGCCTTTCGTTGTCAAGTTCATCACAAAGAGTCTCTGTGTCCATCAAAACTTTGGGGGACTTCTGGTTTCTTTGCTTCTCTTTCATTATCTTGTGTTATTTTCACATCTTCCACGCATACTCTTTTGAATTTAAACCATCTGCTTTAAATTACTGACTTATGTTCCAGTTGAGATATACTTAAAATTTTTATTTTTTAAAGATAGATGAATTATGACAGCAAAATGACAAAGAGTGTTTTGAACTTTTGGGTAGTCAAGGAAATCACTGGTCAGGAAAAGCAAATATGTATAGGCATATGTCTGTAAACAACACATTAAATTAAGCACAATACTGACAGAAAGCTGAAATGATTTGTGAATGCCGATGGTGTTATTTTGCAATTAAAAGTTTTTTAAAAGAGCAAACTCTTGTTTGTAAGGACTCAAGATGTGCTTGGACATTGCATAAGCACACACATATAATTAGCTAAGCAGGTATATCAGTTAGCTTTTGGTACATAACAAATCACCCCCAAACTTAGTGGCTTAAAACAATAGCCATTTGTTTAGCTCATGATTCTGTGGGGTGGTGGTTTGAGTTGGGCTCATCTGGACAGCACTGCTGGTCTTGGTTGAAGTCTCACAGGAGGTTGCAATCAAATGGAGGCTCATCTGGGGCACTGAGGATTCTCTCTCTCTCTCTGTGTTCTTAGGACTTCTCCTGTCCATCTGGCCTCTCCACATAGTTCTTCCACATAATCTCCCCAGCAGGTAGTTGGACATGGTGGTTCAAGGTTCATCAAAGTTTGGAAATGGAAGCTGCCAGGACTACTTAATGGCTGGTCTCAGAAGTCTTGCATGGTCACTTTAGCTGCATTCTAGTCATTAATGAGAGTCGTAGGCCGCCCAGATTCCATGTGGGGAGAGGGAGTGCTTCATAAAGACATGAATACTAAGAGGCATGGCTCATATCCTCAGGGCCATTGTTAAAGCTAGCAATCACATTGACTACATTGAGCTAAAATTTATTTCTTTTCCCCTTGATTCTACTCTATATTTGGTGTGACACAGAATAAGTCCATTTTATATGACAGTTATTAAGGTGATTTGAAACAGCTATCAAGCTTCCCCTTACTCCCAAGTTTCCAGGGAAAAGGTCCTTAGTTCTCTCAAACACTTCTTACATGATATAGTTTTGAATTTTTTTAACCATTTTGGTCACCCTCCCACAGATCTGCCCCAGTTTATCAATGTCTAGCCAAGTATGGCACCAAGCACAGAGCAGAGCACTAAACAAATGAGAGGACAGAATAATGGCTCCCCAAAGATGCTCATGTTCTAATCTCCGATACTGTGAATATGTTGCCTTATATGGCAAAGTTACATTGCAGATGTGACTAAGGTTATACACCTTGAGTTGAGGCAATTATCCTGGATTATCGAGGTCGGCTCAATCTAATGAGCCCTTAAAAGCAAAGAGTCTTCCCTGGTGGTAAATGGAGAGGTACAAGGACAGAAGAAGGGTCAGAGAGATGCGATGTGAGAAGGACTCAACCTGCCATTGCTGGCTTTGAAGATGGAGAAAGGAAGCCATGAGCCAAGAAACATAATAGCCTCCAAAGGCCGCAGATAGCCCTCGGTTACAGCCATGAAGAAAACAGAGAGCTTGCTCCTTCAAATCCAAGTGACAGAATTCCATCAACAACTTGAACAAACAGAACCTAAAGCCCCAGAGAACAATGCAGGCTGCCAACACCTGGACTTCCATCTGGTAAGACCTGCACGGGACTTCCAACCTCCAGAGGTCTAAGAAAAAAAATTTGTTTTCCTTTAAGCCACTAAATCTGTGGCTATTTACTATGGCAACAATGAGAAAATGAACACAATCTATTATCGTTTTTGAACAAAAGGTAAAGGTATCCTATATTTTTAGAGAGAAATGAGACTTAGGCGTGCCTCAGCTTTTTTGGCAATGATGCTGTTGATTCATACAGGGCTTACATATGACAAAAACACAAAGTCTTTTTCTCATAAGGAGCTGTGACTGTGAATTTTTCCTTTTAATAATCAAATGCAAAATTGTACATTTAGCCCAGTTCATTTTCATCATGTTAGATTTCAGTC
This sequence comes from Macrotus californicus, assembly GCA_007922815.1. Taxonomy (NCBI): domain Eukaryota; kingdom Metazoa; phylum Chordata; class Mammalia; order Chiroptera; family Phyllostomidae; genus Macrotus; species Macrotus californicus. Next base: position 28,624 of record VMDR010005072.1, on the reverse strand, counting down.
TATTGTTCCAGCCTGTCAAGGTACTTTGGAGTCTGGTTTCTGTCATCCAAATATTCAGCTATGCCCTCCCAGTTCCGAGTCATTTCAACATCTGATCAGTCCTATCAGTGAGCCTGCCTTAAAGGTTACTTCTGCCACCCTGGATCGATGCTGTTCTTTTCAACGACAGCACTCCTGCTCCGACTCCCACTGTTTATTGAAAGCCTGCACGTGTATCAAGGTGCAGCTGGAGTTCCCCATCTTTCACGGAGGCTTGCCTGACAGCACCAGCCTGATGTGGTTGGTCCTCCTCTGCTCCTGTGAGTGCTTCACCCATGATGTTGATAGGGTACACATTGTCTTACACACAACTATCTGTTGACATGCCTTTTGCCTTTGAAGACAAAAATTGTCTTTTTAAATTCTATATTCCCTAAAGCCACTGGCATTATGCCTAGTACATAACAGGTGCTTTATGGTGAACAATAATTCATCTGGCAAGTCCTAATTAAGCCAAGACACAGTACCCTAACACATTCCTTTTTACATTAAATGGGTTGGGAAAAAATATATATGCAACAAGTACATCATTGAAAGAAAGCAATTTGAGAAACAAAAAAGCAGAGGTTCTTTTGTGGGGGAAACTATGACACACAGTATGTTTGTATTTCATTTTTTTGTGAGAATACAGTGCCCTATACTTGAAATTAGGGGAGCATTAGATCCTGGGTTCTTGAAGAACAGAAATTGGGTCTTTAACTCTAGAACCTAGCACAATGCCTAGGACAGAGAATATGTTTAATCCATTTGATAAGTCATTCAACTGTGATTTATAAATGTTTATTACATGGCACCCACTCAGGCCACTTACCTCACATTCATCCGGTGTCATTTCAATGCTACAACAGTGTCAGCACCAACTTTTAAGCAGAGATGGAGAATGAATCAGTTAGGATGTCACTGGCTGCAAACTCTGGAAATCCCCAACCCAAACTGACTTACCTTATACAGATGTTTATAGCTCATACAAGAAGAGACCCAGAAGGAGAGCAATTCCAGTGTTGGTTATTCTGCCACTCCATAATATCACGAGGAACTTTTTATTGTACTTTTCGTTTTGGGATCTCTTTACTTTTCTGATCCACCTTCTTTACGTCAACCCCTCTCAGGGTCATGAGAGGTCTGTCACATTTCAGCCATGACACCTTCCAGCAGAACAAGTAGTTGTATCATGAGATAAATGAAAGGATCTTTCCCACAAACCTCCTAGAAGACTTCTTCTCCTGTATCAGCGTCTAACCAAATGTGGGGCACATGCCCATTCAAACCAGTCACTGGCAAGGCCATGGGATCACCATGCTTGTGACATGAAACACATGGTTTTGTGGACGAGGTCATAACTCCTGGTTCACAGCAGGGTGCTGTTAGCACGGAGGGAAGGACTGAAACCTGGGAAGGCACCCGACCGAATCTACAGTTACTGAAGCCAATAACTAAACCCAAATAAATATATTCTCCCCTTTTTTCCTTTTAATTTTTCTCAGTGTCACTTTCTCTGGAGTCAGCCATGCTTTTCTGTAGCTATGATGGAAAAGTAAGTTACTGCCTTCTCATCACTATTATTTACTCTTATCCTAAAGCAGCAAAACACAATTGCGCACATACACACACACACACACACACAGCTGTTGTCAGTGAAATTCTCTGTATAGTGTTTTCAAAATAATCTTTGTGAGTTGCCAACCTCTTCAGTTTCCGCCCTGTGTCAGAATTTACTCCTCGGTCTTCCAAGTGGAGAATGATGGCTTATGGCTCCGATGAGGTCTTTGAAATTGGGATCGCTTAGTGGAAACAGACACTTGCCCTTCCAGATAGAGTCAAAATGTTTATCCCACAACTGAAATTTAACTTTTTTTTATAATTTTCAAGAATTCTGCAAAATGGAATGTGAGTTGAAGGAAATGCTCTGGAAGCATGTTTTATTTTATTTATTTTATTTTATTTGGTAAAATAAGACTTGCAGGAGATTTCTTTACTGTTTTTTAAATTTCTAAAAAGTGTATCTTTTAATTTAATGATTAAATCAGCAATGAGCCAATTTTTGCTAATCTTAACCCATAACCCTGATTTTCATTTGCAAACACTTTTTACATTTTTATAATCATTTTTATATTATTTATGTTGGGTTCTCAAAATAGCCAAATAAGGAAGGTAGATCCAGTCTTGTCCTTGTAAATGGGGAAACTGAGTTTCAGAGATATTCATCGACTTGCATGAAGTCATACAACATGTTAGTGACAAAGAACAGTCTGACAGTGAGTGACCATAATTTTTAAATTGTATCTCCCTGTATCTCCCTTATAAGTAGCCATAGTATAATGTGTTCTCTTATTTTTCCAGCTACTTGTGTGAGAAATGATAAAATAATTAAGAGCAGGTCACATATTAGAAAGAACTTCCAACTCATAGGAATTAGAAAATCTCAAAGCAGATTAGCTAAGATGTAGTAACCACCTTTCATAAGTAGGTAGGAGTATTGAAAAAGTCACCTGACAAAGGGAGGTTAATTTCACTCCTGTTTAGAGGGAAAAGACAACCTTTACGGGGCCAGTTGACCCATTTGAAATGGAATCTCTGAATAAGAAGAACGTATGTTATAGAAGAAAGTGTGTGACAGTTTGTGACATTTCCTATGAAATCAAAGGCATGGGATCTTTGTCTCGAGCACTTTAGGGTGAATGCTTTCTTCCTTCCTTCTCTTCCTCTGACCGTTTCCTGGATATGTGTTCAGCTCTGGAGCCTCTTCCAAACTGCAGAGGTTCCTTCAACCTGCATACCTTTGGAAAGGGGCCCTGGTTCTCCTTTGTCTGTTTTAGCAGCTTGTGCACCTCATCTCCAACAGTCCTTGTTTGTTCACCTTAGGTCATAGTTTCCATGTGAAGTCATGGATTTACAATTTGTGTCTTTCTGCAGTAATTAGTTCCCCACTCAGTGAGAGCACAGCTGCACATTAAGTTCAATTGATCCAACGGCAACACGTTGCTCACCGCTGCGCTGGCAGGCAGACGCTTCCTACTGCACCTACAAGCAAATACACAGCTCTACTTTATTTCCCAGAAACTAGCCTGGATACAGCCTCCTGTTTTGCAAGAATTGGATGGGCTGGCAGCACCAAATAGGATGTTATGCTTGATTTCTGCTTTGTTGCCCCTTCTCTCTTTTTCCCCTCACATTTGCCTAGAAAACACACCACATCATCAACAGAGTCTGTTCTTTGCAGACATTCCTTTGGGGTTTTAATCATAATTTTTATTAATATTTTAAATTTCTGGTAGCAGTTGGCTCTATTTGGAGAAGCACATGGAGAGAGAAGGAGATCAGCCCCACCTTACGGAGGTGTCAAGGAAAAGGGACTCAGGGTGGGCAAGACACTCCGAATTCTGCCTGTGGTGCGCTGGTCTGGAGATGACCCAGAGCCATGTGCTCTGAGATGTGCTGACCTGCCTTTACGTAGAGCGGCTCATTGAAAAATAGACTGCAGACTGTAGTCAATAAGCCAGATTAAGAAGCTCATGGAACTAAGCTCAGATGAAAAATGATGAAAAGAAGGTGTCAGGCTCTGAGGAGAGCTTGTGTCATCGGGGCATCAGAGTTGTATGCAGAGTACCGTATGGAAGACTAACAGTGAAAGTTAACACATCGTCATTTCATTTACAGAGCTTTATACTCTAGAAAGGTGCCATACCGATGCTAACTTCCATATTTTTCATCAAAATATATCATTTGGCCCCCTGTTCAGCCTAACAGTTTGAACAGTTTCTCGGCTTCATTCAAATAGTAAAAACATGATCTGCTACCAAAATTCCTCTTGAGTATGCTGTACTAATTGGGCAGATATGTGTCCAGAACCTTCTCTATATTTTGCCGATCATTTTGATCACTTCTTTCTAATCTCAGACATGTTCCTCCCAATATAAATGAACGGGAAGTATGTAAGACTGACTTTAGCTTAAGAAAGGGAGGAGACAGGAGGACAGAAAGATGAGGGACAACTAAGAGCTGCTGGAAAAGTGTGCCTATAATAGATGCCATTGCTTCAGAGGAATCCTCTAGAGGACAATTAAAACATGAATCACATTTAATTCTGAGTCATAACTAGAATGACCATAAAATTTATTATCCAAACGGGGTACTTTTTAAAAGAAAGTGAACACTAATTATAATAATTCTAGACAACAGGCATAAACTGGGACTGTCCCTGGTCACCTACGTGACTGAAGCTGTAACTGAGAACCCGTTTTGTGTTAGTGGCTGTTTAGTCTCTGTCATCATGTGTATCACTCATCAAAGGCTCGTGAGGTCAAGAGAAGGACTTCCCTAATGTCCTGGTATAAGGGATGTGACAGAGTTGGAACTTCACCCTCAACTACCCGAAGCTCAAAGCTACGATTTAGGATTTGAACAGTTAATAGTGACCTAACAGGGGAGACAGGCAGGGTCCCTTATAATTCTGGAACAGAATCCCAAGTACATGTGTGAAGAGAACTAACGTAGATATTGGGAAGGTGTTATTTATTGTTAATGGCAAGGTAATGTTGCCTTCAGTGACTGGATCTTTCTTACTGTCACCTGTCTCAATTTCTATTAATAAGTAGGGTAGAGGGAGAACAAGGAAAGCTAATTCATGGATTACACTTGGTTTTGTTCCTCCCCACTCTGCAGACCTAGGTCCTACCCTGTTATACTGAAAGGTACATTCAGATTCCTTTCTTAAGGGAATGCCTGCAGCAGAGACAAGCTCAGTTATGCTTTGTATCTCATGATTTTCCCCTAATCTGCTGCATCCTAATCTGTTCTCAGTATATTAAAAAATAATAATCACAGAGCTTTCAGAGGCCAAGAATATCAAATACTGCTTCCTCCAATCTCTCTTTTCTGCTAGAACTGGCACAGAAACTGCAGGGCTCAGTATCCCCCTGCATCCAGGGCCAGAGATGAGCTGGACAGGCTGGGACAGGCTTTTGGAAGCAAGAGAGAGGCTGATCTTCGAAAACAGAATGTACTCAAAGCAGTTCTTGGAAAGTCAAAGGAGGTTAAAATTGCAGTCAGCATCATTTCCCTCTGGTGGAGTTAATAACCTTTCTCACTGACACTTCATGGTTAGATATGAACATCTGTCCCTTGGTGGGGAAAAAGATGAATAAATATCTGAATTGAAAATTAGAACAAAATCAACAAAACAAACAAGGGAGCAAAATAGAACCAGAGACATGGAAATAAAGAACAAAATGACAGTGACCAGAGGAGAGAGGGGAGGGGGATAATGGGGGAAAGAAGGGGAAGGGTCAAGTCAAGGAACACATATAAAGGACCCATGGACAAAGACAACATGGCGG
>VMDR010005072.1:0-23149 GCA_007922815.1 Macrotus californicus | reverse complement strand
TACCATGTGCTTCTGCTCTTTCAGAAATCGTAATCTGAGGAGTGATGGTAGAGGATGAAGACAATTAAATTAGCAAATATGTAAAATGATATATACTCTTTCATAGTACAGAAAACAATTGAAGTACCTCGCGGGGACTCTCAACCCAGTCCAAGTGGTCAAGGGAAGTTTCCTAGGAAAAGTAACATAGTTTAAACTGGCATTCATAGGACTCACAGGCACCAATCATTTCAAGAAACAGTGACTTGGGGAAGGAGAGGGCTTAAGGCCTGGGAGCAAGAGAACATGGTTCTTTTGTGAAACTGTAAGGTATTCAATAAAACTGTACATTACAGAACAAGAGGGCAGAAGAATGGGAAGAGATGGAAACGGGTAAGCTCCCATCATCCCTTCTCCTATCATCACAGACAGTTCCGACTAAAAGGGGCATTTGTGGTTGGCAACCCTTCCTCTTGGAAATTGAGAAATACAAGTCCAGAGGAGAAAGCTCACTTGCTCAAAGCCGTACCTTTTTAGGTTGGGAGAATATACCAACCTGACTTCAGTTCCCTGCCTAAGTCTGGGATTCTTGTCATGGTCTGGTTATTTTCCTTTTTCAGAATACTTGAAACCATAAAACCATTTCACTTAGCATTCTTGGGCTAGAGACCTATTAAAAACAGAGGAGCTTTGGCTTAATGGAAATCAACCTGAAAGACCTAACTTCTTATACCCACACCCTTTGATTGTTATCACAGAATTTTGACCTAGTGAGTAATTTGGAAGAGTTTGCACTCACAGTACAGACATTTTTTTGCTCTTTTCCAAATTGGCGAGACTCTGATGTGCTAACACGCTGGTCAAGGTACTCCATGCACAAAAGAGATAAGTGTGTGTGCATGTGTGAGGGGGAGAGAGATGGGAGTTGGGGAGGCAGCACATTTGTTACTAGTAGAAAAGGGGAAGCTGCAGACAGTCAAAAATTTGTAAGCTGTCCATTACATGTTCCCTGAAGGATGGTGAGAAATTAATGAGAAAGGAGTAAGAGCTAAATGATCCAAGATGCAGGGGAAAGGGCAGGCCAGCCAAAGCAAAAGACAACATTCTATTTGGCTAGAACAAAAGGAAAGAAGTAGAAAATCAGTCTAGAAATATAGTTCAGGTGTAGACTGTGTTGAATTCCGAAAGCCAGCCCTTTTTGGTGAACAATGGGGGACCACAAGAGGTTTCTGAATAATGTAAAGGTGGACTTCAAGCAGAGCTTCAGGTGGCAATGAGGCTGCAATGAAACCCGTGTTGTGCTGCCAAGATCCCTTCAGGCCTGAAGCCCAAATTCCCCCAGCTACTGAGCACTGGCCTCTAAGAGAACACGGCTGGCCTCTGGGAATTGCTTCACTGGAGGCCATACCCCTCCCCAGTGCCCAGTGCTCTTACCTGTGTGGGGAGGACACATCTGCAGGACCTCCCCAGCTCCAGAGCTCTACCTGGGGTCAGCTGGAGCCTTTGTTCCCACTGCACCACAACTCAGCTTCTCCTTCTGCCTCATCTGCAACCTTCACTCCTCAGCTGTTGATCCTGAGCACACTCCACAATAATCCACTCCCTCACCAGCTCCGTTTCTGTCCTGGGGAACAGATCTGCAATAGAGAGATGAGCAGGGGAGGAATCTGTGAGGCAGGATTTCAATTCATAAAGATTAACTGATGAGGGCTTTACCTGGAGGTGCCATTGAGCATCTAAAAATAGGGAAAGAAAAGGGGTAAATGGGAATCTTTATTTCATCTCTTTCATCTGTAAACCCTCCAATACTGAGCCTCTATCACTTTTCTGTAATTTCTTGCCAAGAACCTCATGAATTACTGCTTTTTCCTGAAGACTTGGAGGTATAGTTTTTAAAACCGGCAAAATATCAGAGTAGTCCTGGAGTCTTTCAAAAAATACAATTTTGTGATTATACCCCCAAGGATTCTGTTTCTGTAATTCTATGTGGGGAGCCCTCCCAAAATGAAATATATATCACTGCCTTGGTTTCCAAAACACATACTTTCAAATGCATTTTCTTATTTTATCCTCACATACACACTAAAACTAGGTGTTATTGTTATTCTTATTACCCCCATTTAACAAATGAGGAAACTGGGATGGAGAGTTTAGCAACTTGCCTTAGGGCCTCCACTAAGTAAAAGAACAGGTTCAAGGCTAAAAACAAGAACTTAAGATCTCTTGATGTGTGTTCCATTATACCACACTGCCCCTTTCAGCTCTCCTGAGGCCAGAATTCTCCAGGCCTGACCTGGCATGTGCTTATTCCATTCTCCTTGTCGAAGCTGTTCCCCCAACCTACCCTCCTCAGCCAACCTACCCCTCCTCTCCACAATACAAACACTGAGAAATCTTCAGAACCAACCCAAGGGGTTTATAAAGCCCTTCAAAATAATGTTATATGAGGCATTTTCAAAGTGGTAATATCCAAGGGGAGCTTGCAATGTGGTGTTCACAAAGTGTTCTCATGTAACTTTGAGCCCCACTGAGGGACCTTTGGAGACACTCCTGACCCACTTATAGCCTCTGTCATCACATCCCTCAGCCCTTGATCATAGTCAGGCCCTTAGCTTGATTTTTATTTTTTAAAATGTCTGTTTGTCTTATTTACCCAACCATAGTGGAGGCTCTGAGAAAAACAAATCTAGACCTCCGACTCAATTTAACAAAATTCGTAAGATTTCCTGGCTGCTTTTATTTACCAGATACTAGATAGGTAAAACATGGATGAATGAAATTCAGCTCCCGTCTTCAAAATGCGTATAATCTCTTTATGCCCTCTACAGCCAGTCCCCCATTTTATTAATGTGAATGGAGTTGTGCGGATAGCTCTTTATGGATACAGGTGAGGGAGCAGGGTGAAGTTATGAGAGATTCTCACAAAAGGAGCTATATAAACAGTAAATTGGTAAAGTGATCAGTGAGCCTTAAATTCATGCCTTAAAAAAGGAAGATATCTTCAGGATGTCTGTGTGTTCATAAGGCTGAGGATTCATTAAATAAGTCAACAAATATTTAATGAGTACAAATAATCCTAAAAGTTATTCATTACACCTCCCCCTTTTTTCACTCCCCCCATTCAATTCATCTGCCAATCCAATCTCTTCTACCCTTGAAGTATCTTTCCAGTGCATCCACATACCTTCACTACCACCCTTTACAATTAAGACTTCACCAGTAGTTTACTAACTGGTCTCTTCATCTAGTGTCCACTCCTACTAACTTCCAAGCCATTTTCTACTTTGCAACTGGAGATTTATCTTTGGTATATAAATCTGAATTGCATCTCCCTACTCTGTTTCCCAAGACTCTTAAGATAAAAGGCAAAATTTTGACCTGACCCACAGAGCCCTACACATGTGGGCCCCACTCATTTTTCAGTCTCATTTGTATCTTCATTTTTGTTCACTGCTATGATCCTGCCACATGAGCTTTCTTGCATGTTCCCCTCTACCACATGTCTTTTGCACATGCTGCTCCCTTCACTGAGGAGCCTGTTCCCCATTACTCCCCTCCCTCTTCTCTTTAACTCAGTCTCTTCCTTCTGAACTCAGCAGAATCATCATTTCCTTAGGGGAATCTTCCCTGAGTTCTTCTTACCATATCTATAGCCTTATTACATGCAAGTGTAATAGATTCCTCTCCCATTTCTTCACAGCATTTATCACAGTGATAATTTTATATTTATTTGACTGTTTTTAAAACTTAGACTCTATCTCCTCTCCTCCCGATATATCAGGTTCTACAAAGGCAGGGACTATGTCTGTCTTTGCACATCATTGGGTTCCCCCAGAACCTAACAAAATGCATGGTACAGAGAAGGCTCTCAAATACTAGATAAGGGAATGAATGAATGAATCAAAGACTGGATGAATGAACTAGTAGATGTTTGATATGATGTTAGGTTCTGTGCATTACAATGATGAACAAAACAGACCTAGTTCCTGCCTTTGTGGAGCCTGTGGGGAGCTTTTTCCGAGTGCTGGTGAAGCATGGAGATTGAAAAGTCAGGGTGTCGCTGTTTGGAATTGGGACGAGCTCTCCATGACTCTTCCTTTACCCCATTTCCCGGTTCTGCTAGAGATTTCAGAATCTGGGTTAGGAGCTAAAATTGCAGCTGAGTCTAGATTTGTTATCTTTGTTTTAGAAATTCTGTACAAGACTCTGATGCCAGGTTTGAAAAGAGCATGTCCCTCATATTCAGAACTATTCTGTAATGGCATGTATTGCTTTCTGGCGCCCCCCCCGCCCATCCACTTTCCCATGTTGTTAGAGCTCCTAAGTTTTTGTGTAGGAAGTCACCTCTCCTCTCGGCTGTCCACTCAAAATGGGATTGTCCATTAAATGGTGAGTTCATAACCCAGTCAGGCCAATGAGACTCTCTGAGCACTGACTGATTTTCCCTAGTCAAGATATTCTGGGGAAACTGCACATGGATCCCTGGAGGTTCCCAAGGGCCTTTCCTGTCTGAGTCATGCTATGAGCCCTTGAATAATTCTTTTCTTCTTCAGTGGGTGTGAGTATATTTTGTTGCACCCAGAGTTCCACTGAAGCAGGAGTGGGCAAACCACAGCCTGCAGACCAAACCCAGCCGCCGCCTAGTCCAGCATGTAAACTTTGATTGAAGCACAATGACACTCACTCATTCATGTAGGGTCTATGGCTGCTTTTGTGCTGTGAAGGCACAGTTGAGTACTCGCAGCAGAAACCGTATGCTTCATAAAGCTGAAAATGTTGACAGAAAAAGTTTGCCAGCCCCTGCACTCAAGTTTGAATTCCTACTACCTTAAGACATTCATTGTACATAATTAATTAACTTCTCTTCTATGCATCTACAATGGCACTAATTATGTACCCTTCTTGGGAGAATTGAGAAAACAGTTAACTCAGTTGCTCTTTTATAGAGCTTCATTTCTGCTTGTAACCTTGTTTGAGAAAGCCTGTTTTCATCTGAGGAATCATAAATGCTCCATCAATTGTTTTCTGTTCTAATTTTCTAGGATCCTCAGATTCTCCCCTCTGGCTTTTTATTATATTTAAGTAAAGAACGTTGCTGAGAGTTGACCAAAGAGCTGACACTAGACCCATGTATTCTAAATCTCTCTGAGCCTTGGAAAAGTTCTTTATTATCCCTATGCCTCAGCTTCATCTCTTACACAATGAAGAGCTTCAATTTGGACTTTTAAATTATCTTCTAGCCTTCTGTAGTTCATCTAAACAAAGAAAAAGGCAACCAGATATATAAGTAACAATAAAAGAAACAATTGTGAAATAGGCCTGGGGAAAAAAAAGGAGACATTTAACAATATGTATGATGGGGAACAGCATGAACTAGCATGCACTTAGGTGCAAAGATAGGTGTGTGTTTCGTGTACATGTTTGTGTGCATGTGTGTGTGTGTTTTAAGAAGCAGTGAACATCTGCTTAGTTTGCATACTGCCTTGTCTGGAGCCAAGGGGAAAAACATCACAGATAGCCTGCAACTCTTAGTTAAGTCTCAAACTTAAATCCATGGTAAATAGCCTATTAGTGGGAAATTTGGGGACAGTCCCTAAGCCAAGTTTGTTTTACTTTTTACTCTGACTTGCTCCAAAAGCTCAGTTGAAATTACACGCTAGAAAGTACCTACTTAAATCCCTTTAACAAGCAGTCCCCTCTCAGTAGACACAAGTTTAAGCCTGTCTACTCACCTCAAACAGCCCATCCATCTGAATTGTTTGCACCGGCCCCGGGCTACAGGTAGTTTAAAGTGCCACTATCAGATTGCTTCTCAATCTTCTCCTCCCGCCTAACTAGTCCTGATTCTTGTCAGCAGCTTCTCATACTCCAGGGCTCCCTTATTAACTCTGTTTGCACCGAGCTGGATTTTTGTCCTACTTCATGCTGCAGCAGCTTTGCTCCTTTTAGGATCTCAGAGGCTAGACCTGGGACTTGCTGGCTCCAGGCCCCCTTTCTTCCCTTTAAAAATGTTTTGATGGTCATGTGTTAAGAGCTAATGACAATTGTCTGCTCAGAATGCTCAAGCATAAACTTGCATCAAGTCAGGGGGATTGATGAAATTAACCTTAAAATTCAGAACATCTATCCTGTAATTAAGATCCACTCATGTGTGGACAAACAGGTCAGTGCGACCTACCTATGGTCTACACAAATTAAAGGGCTCCAAAGGAGAAATTCCTTTCTTTCAGAGACTGAGTTTTTAAGGGAGAACTTTAAATAAATATTTATTGAGCATCTACGTTATGACAGGCCTTGTGCTAGCTCCTGGGACTCAGAGGGAGCATGGGAGACTAGGTCTCTGTCCTCATTGTGTTTACAGGGTAGTGGGAGGGTGTTGGAAAGGCAACATGGTACAGAAAACTATATAGGTAGTTATCACGGCAGGAAAATATCAGGGCCCCCGACTAAGAATTGTATGCAGCCAAGGTGAAGAAGCCATGGTCAAGGACCTGAAATAATTTCCACTTGGCAGCCTCCCAGAGCAGAGGGGTACTATTAAGAGAGAACCCACAGGAAAAGGTGGGGATTGAAGAATACAGGAACTTATAAGCCACTTAAGAGGATGAAAGTGCCCCAGAACAGTGGTTCTTAACCAGGAATAATCTTCTCTCCCAAGGAGACATTTGGCAATGTCTCTCTAGACATTTTTCGTTGTCACAACTCAAGAGGTACTACTGGAATCTAATGGGCAGAGGCCAGGGATGCCACTAAACATCCTTCAATTCATAGGACAGCCCCCACAACAAAGAGTTATCCGCTCCCAACTGTCAGTAATGCCGAGGTTGAGAAGCCCTACTCCAGAGCACTGGGAACCACTAGAGGAGGGAGCAAGATCAGAGTTTTATTTTCTGACTTTCACTCTGGACATAGAGAGGTGAGCAGGCTGTACTGGAGGAAGCACAAACTAGGAGAATAATTGTTGGCAGTTTTGCTAGTAAGAGATGAGCTAAGAGAAAAACCCTCTTCCGCCAGTGGCCCTGACACAGAAATACATCTCGGTTTTGGATGTCGGAACAAAAAGGCCTCCACAGGAGTTTTTAGGCAATATCCTTTCTTAACTAGTGAGAGATGGAAAGTTGAAAAGAAAATAAAGGGAAATAATTATTTTCATCTGCACTTTGGTATCTCTCCCCATTCTGTTGTTTTCACACTGTAGGCACATAAGATAAAAAGGTTTCAGATTAAAGTGTTAGCCGACTTTAACATAAAATAATAGGGTCAAAATATTTTCAACCCACCCACATATTCATACACACACAGAGGGCATGACCCCAGGTATTTGTGGAGCATATTTTGCATTCTTTGTGACAGGTGGGGTGCTATAAATGAAACACAGTGACAGCTGCTTAGCATGATAATGTGTTCCATACTTTCAGACCAATTTGGAAAACCTCGTGGTACCTATAATTAAGAATACTAGTATAATATATATGGAAAGTCTCTTTGTACATGGAAAAGTCCAGGGAGTCTCACCCACCTCTTCCCTGATAACTCCCCATGATCCTGAATAAAGCATCTAATAATAGCTGGCATTTGCTGAGCTCTTGCATTCTACCTGTGCTAAGTAAGCACTTTGTACACTGTTTCTCACCTAGTCATCACAAATCGGTAATGCAGGCGTTTTTCTTCCCATCTTACACTTAAGGAAACTGAGACTTCAGGAGATTAATAGTAATTTGTTAAACTTGCAAAGCTATTGTAGTAGCATGTGGAGTCTAGACTTCAACCCAGGAATGAAAACCCCTCCCAAGACTCTAGAGTTTGACCCAAAGATCCTGGGTTATCCAGTCAACAGCATTGAGTGATTTCAAGAGGTCATCTAGAACAGGTCTTTCTTCTGAGCATCCTGTTCTTTGTAGGTAAGCCTGACCACTCTGTTAACTCTGGCCATCTTCATGTTATTCAAGGAATATGCAGACCCAGCAGAATCCAGATGTCTGAGCTGAGGCCAGCACAAGTCTATACAACCTACTTTGGCAAAGACCATTGTACTTTCATGAGTTTTTTTTAAAAACACCCAAGTTCAGGTTTGACTAAGACAGACAAAAGAAGAGTTGGGATTACAGCCAGAGGTACAGATCCAAAATGGACCACAGCATCTCTGTTTGTTCATTTCCTCATAAGAACCACCGGATGTTTTCTAGTTACTTAACAGATAAGAATTTCTTATCACTTTTGGCTCTTTCACATGTTTTCCTATTTTTTCATTTGGAAGTGTGTGTTTTTCCTGCTTTTGGCCACCCATCCTGGGAACATAACCAAAATGCTAGAGACTCTCAAAGAAATGTGCAGCTATCCCCTGGGACTCTATCTCTTCATAGGATCTTCTCAGGGGACCCCAAATGCCTGACCTTCCAGAAAACACATGTGGCACACAAAATGTTTCTCCCTCTGAACCAAAGCTTCATTGTCCCCAGTCTATGGTCTAAGTCCTCTATGAAACCATGTGACACAAATTCTGTCCGCCAAGAGCCAGCTCACCAGCCATAGCTGAACTGACTCACAATTGCTGGGAGGCAGACATAACTAAACCCCCAATTAGGCAATTTTCTTCTAGAGTCCTATACATGGACTTCACAGTGCCTACACCTACACACGTTTCCTTTATAGTCATAGGGGAATCTGAGGAGTCACTTATTTTCCAACTACTGACTATCACTGAGCTCAAAATCCATCACTACAAATTTCCTGCCTTATGACACAAAAGTGAATGTCCACAAAACCCATGTTGCTCCCAGTTCCCTGTCTTGGCTCCAGAAGGTCATTCTAACCCTGGTACACACCCTCTTGGAAAGAGTGATCTCTGACTTTGATGGTCAATAGAACACTATATTAGTTTCCCAAGGCTACTGTAACAAATTATCACTAACTTGGAAGCTTAAAACAGGAGATCTTTCTTCTCTCAAGGTCCCGGTGGCCAGAAGTTCGAAACAGGTTTCACTGAGCTAAAACCGAGGTAAAACCCAAACTCCCTCCAGAGGCTTTAAAGGAGAATCAGTTTTTTTGTCTCTCGTAGTTTCTGGTGGCTGTTGGATTGTGACAGCTTCATTCTAACATCAGGTCCAACATCTCCACATCTCAATCTGCTTCCATCACATCCCCTTCTCTTCTGTCACATCTCTCCATTTTTCTCTTATAAGGGCACTTGTGATATCATTTAGGGCCCACTGGATAGTCCAAAATAATCTCCCCTGTAAAGTACAGATAGGGGATATAGTCAATAATAGTGTAATAACTATGCATGGTGTCAGATGAGTACAGACTTATTAGGGTGATCCCTTCATTAGCTATATAAATGTCTAATCACTGTTATACACCTCCAACTAATATATTATTGTATGTCAATTGTAATTGAAAAATAAATTAAAAATCAAATAAATAAACCAGGAAGATTTAAAGCTAAAAAAATAATTTCCCTATCTCAAGATTTTTAACTTAATCTTAATATCTGCAAAGACCCCTTTTTCCAAATAAGGTAACATTTACAGGTTCCAGGGATTGGGACCTGATGTCTTTAGGGACCATCATTCATCTTACTACAAATGCCTCCCTGCCCATTCTGTGGAGAGATGAGGGAGCACTAGCCTAGGACACCCTTCCTGCAGGTTTCAAGTTAGGGAGGGAGAATTTGTAGACATACATGTATCTGCCTGTGAGGGATGTGTATTCATTTGACATGTGTCCTATTCAGTACATATGTTCATAATTAAAAGTCATCTACTCTTCAGCATCTGTACTTCTATTGGATCTACTATTGGGTTCGCCAAGCTATGAATCACCAATGTGGACCAAATAATTTTATGTAGGGAGGGGGGCACATTTTGTGCATTGGAAGATAGTGAGCAGCAACCAGTGAATAAAAATATAGGAAGCCCCTTTAAAACTGAATTTCACATGCACAACAATTTTTTAGAATAAGTATGACCTGTACAAATATTTGGGACATTCTAACCCTGAAACAGTTATTCTTTGTTTACCTAAAATTAAAGTGTAACTGGGTGTCCTGTATTTCATCTGCCAACTGTGCACTAGATGCTGGTGACACACACCCGCTCCTCGCTCTGACTGCAGCAAACAGAAACATCTTCAGACATTGCCCAATGTCCCTTTGGAGGCGAAACCACCCTTGGTTGACAACCACTGATTTACTTACTTAAAAAATAAAAAAATAAACCCTCATAAAATAGGGAAGATTGAGAAACATATGTGGAACTGTTTGAAATATGTGCAAGCTGGCAGCTGTGGCTACTTATTGCAAAGCAATCAGGACGGGAGCATCGCTCTGCCAGGGTAAGTGCGCATCACCATCGTGGGGGCGTGGTTTGGGGAAGACCGTCTTTTGGGAATAATCCTGCCTGGCCCTGACCCTTTCAAGCCTTGGAGCCTCAGGCTGAGCAGCAGGACCAGGCATGACCTCCCATTCCCATCCACCCTCTAATTTATTTTAATTATTCTCTCCTCCACCCCCACCCTGTAGTCCTCAGGGTTTGCTTAGGAGCAAGTGACTCTCTCTCTCACACAGCAAAGTTTGAAGGCGCCAGGACACAATTGTCTGGCAGAGCCGGGCTGTGAGGTCCCTCTTCTGAGACTTTTAATTTTGAGCATGTCCCTACTGGTGGACAAAGCTGAACACAGGAGGGGCTGAATGGGTGCATGCTTGCCTGTTCTCACTCTCCCCCACCCCCTCTTTTCTTTCCTGCACACTTCATCCTCCAGGCCCCAGTGAATACTTGGCACTTGGCACTGAGATTGTTCATGCCTCACCCCAGCTTTCTAAACTGATAACCAGTGACCCTCCCCGCCACCCCCCAACCCACCAGCTGCCTCTGCACTGTATCAAATTTGGCTCTGAAAAGGTTTCTCCAAATATAAGCCTGGCGTGCACGCACACAGATAGCAATCAGGTGCACATATTGTATGTCTTTATAAACAAAGCCGTGTGTATTTATAGACCCCTGGCAGTGACAGATCTATATGGAAAGAAAATGTGGGTTTTACAGACCAGAAAGAAGGTAAAGCTTTGAAGCCTCTGACCCAAAATAAAATTAAATACCAAATAATGCTCAGCAACAAATCCCTTAATAGGGGATGGCTGTTACCTATCCGAGGACTGATGGAGTCTCAAAGGGGAGATTTGTTTGGGAGGGGTCAGACTCTCACAGTAGGGAAGCAGGATTTCAGTTCTGTTCCAGACTCCTCCACTGAAGGATGAGTATTTCATTATTTGCTGTTGAGTTCTTGCTTGCTTGGAGTCACTAACACCATTTTCAAAGGGTTTTATTAACCAGCTACACATGGCCTCCTAGAGAAGTCCACAATCAAAATTGACATTTAAGAAAAATTTTAAGAATAAATAAATGAATTCAGCAAAACATAATTTGTTGCTCCTGGAAGTCAGAGACTAAGACAAAAATGCCTAGAGAAAAAAATACAGAGACACAAAGAACATACAGTAAGAACACCGGGAGGTGGAATGGGTCCCAGGATAATGTCCCCATAACTGGCCTGGCTGGAAGAGGGCAGGCTTCAACTCAGATTCTCTTTCAAGCATGAGAGATGGGGCAAATTTAGTTTTTAGGATGGTTTGATGTATATACATAATCAGGCCAACTATAGGGACAGAACAGAGACTTACAAACAAGGCAGACACCGAGAGGAGGGTACCACCTCTCCTGAGACAATGCAATTGTAACCCACGCATTCCAATGGAACAGCTCCCTGGGCCATCTCTCTTATGTCTGCCATTTGCAGGAGAAGGACACTCTGTTGGTTTCAGATGTTTCAGTCTTTTAAATGCTCATATCCTGGGGATTAACCCCTTGAGTCATATATAGAAAATACAGTGTTATCAAATATAGTCACTGTGTGTTCCACTAGATCCTCAGACCCTATTCATCTTCTAGTTGAAGGTTTATACACTTTTTTTTACTGAGAAAAAATTTACATACAGTGAAATATGCAGATCTTAATTATACAGTGCCATGAATTTTGGCAAATGAGTACTCCAATGCAACTACCACCTCAGCCAAGGTGCAGCACACTTCTGTCACTCCAGGGAAGTCCCTTGGGGCCAGTGGTGTGCTGGAGCCAGCTCCTACCTAGAGAATTCTGGGTATCTTGTCCCCAAATTATGTTGGTAGCTTCAAGATGGCCAAGGTGGGAAATGAACAAACACCCCACACCAGGGCTGTTATTCCCCTCAGACAGCCAGTTACCCACACACCCCTGCTTACACTTGCTTCCTGTCTACCCTCTACCCCTTCAGAGGCGCATCAGCACAGGTTTCCTGGTGCTGGTTCTTGAACTTGATGAAAATGGTACTGAATTTTGTATCTTGCTTCTTTCCATCAACATGATATCTGAAAGAGTCATCAGTGTTGTGATTTCTCAGTAGTTTGTTCTTTTTTATTGCTGAGTACTATTCCGTTGTGCAAATAAACTGTATTTTATCTAATTTTTTTTGTTGTTAAAGAACATTGGGTTTGTTTCTAGGACTATTAATGTTTTTATTTATTTCCACTTATTGAGGAAGTGACCAATGAAATTGTATATATTTACAGTGTGCAACGTGATTTAATATGCTTGTACATTGTGAAATGGTCTCCAAGATCAAGTTAATTGACGTCCATGACCTCGCAGAGTTAACTCTTGTGTGTGTGTGGTGAGGACACAGAAGATCTACAGAAGATCTACTCTCTGCAAACTTCCAGTGTACAACACCATATTATCATTAACTGTTGTCACCATGCCGTATACCAGGCCTTCAGAACTTACCTTAAAACTCAATGTCTGAACCTAATTTTAAACAGGCTCATGTAGACATTCTTGCATAAGTCTCTTCATGATCATATGGTTTCAGTTCCCTCGGGTAAACAACTCGGGTGGAGCGGATGGGTCACAGAATCAGTTGTGCTCAACTTCCTGAGAAAGAGCCAGCGCGTTTCCCAGCTGCGGAGGGGGTGCACAGCAAGTGTGGGGGCTCCAGTGGCTCCACGTGTGCTCCGGCATTTGGTTGTCACAACATCTTTTTAACTTTCTACTCTTGTGTATGAAGCAGTTTCTCTTTGTAGGATTTTTCATGTTTTTAATTAAATGCATTGGGGTGACATTGGCTCTAAGATCATACATGTTTCAGGTGTGCATTACTGTGACACATGACCTGTATATTGCATTGTGCGCCCACCACCCAAGGTCGAATCATCTTCCATCTCCATATATTTGCCCCCCTTTACCCTTTACTACACCCCCAGCCCCCTTCCCTCTGGTAACCAACTTACTGTTGTCTGTGTCTATGAGTTTCAGTATTATATTCTGCACATGGGTGAAATCATATGGTTCTTAGTTTTCTCTGATTGACTTATTTTGCTTAGCATAATATTCTTAAGATCCACCCATGTTGTTGCAAATAGAGTTATTTCATTTTTTTCCTTATGGCTGAGTAGTACTCCATAGTATAGATGTACCATATCCTTTATCCAAGTATCTACAGAAGGACACTTTGATCATTTCCATGCCTTGGCCACCGTGAATAATGCTGAACATAGGGCTGCATATGTCTTTGCACATAAATGTTCTCATTTTTTTTGGATAGATACCCAGAAGAGAGATTGCTATGTCATATGGTAACTCTATTTTTAATCTTTTGAGGACCCTCCATATTGTTTTCCATGGCGACTGTACCAGTTTACATTCCCACCAGCAGTGAATGAGGGTTCCTTTTTCTCCAGCCTCTCCAACACTTGTTATTACTTGCCTCATTGTTAATAACCATTCTAACAGGTGTGACATGGTATCTCACTGCAGCTTGGATTTGCACTTCCCTAATAGCTAGTGAAATTGAGCATCTTTTCATATGTCTGTTGGCCAATTGCATGCATTCTTGGGAGCAGTGTTTGTTCAGGTCCTCTGCCCATTTTTTAATTGGATTGTTTATTTGCTTTGTGTTGAGTTGTATTAGTTCTTTATACATTTTGGATAGCAATCCTTGGTCAGAGCTGTTGTTTGCAAATATCTTTTCCCTTACATTCTCCCAAACTTTTGTGTTAAATCATTGATTTTAAACCTTAGTTTTCTTTTCTAATATGAGAATTAATGGTATAAATTTCCCACTAAAGTTCTATTTTAGTTACATTTATACATTTTATATATTGTATTTTAATATCATTTAGTTAAAATATTTTAATAATACTTGTTAAATTTTTTATTCATGGATTATTTAGAAAAGTGTTACTTAATTTTCATAATATTTAGGATTTTGGGGGCATCATCTGATTTCTAATATAATTACCCTGTACCCAGAGAACAGTCATTATAAGATTTAAATCCTTTGAAATTTTTAAATTAAATTTACTGGGAGGACATTTGTTAATAAACTTGCATGAGTTTCAAGTGTACATTCTATAATATATCATCTGTGTATTGCACTGTACGTTTACCACCTTTCATCAGAGTCAAATCTCCTTCCGTCACCATACATTTGACCTCTTTACCCTTTACTACCCATTGAGACTTGTTTTATTGTCCAATATTTGGTCTGCCTTGGTGAGTGTTCCAAGGACACTTGAAAATGTGTTGTACTGCTGTTGGATGGGATATTTTATACACTTCCATGAAGGTCATGTTGTTTGATGGTGTAATTCACGTCTTCACTATCCGTGCTAACTTGATATCAAGTTGATCTATCAACTAATGAAAAAAATATAAAATCTCAAACTTGAAATAATGATTTATCCATTTCTCCCTTTAATTGTGTCTCCCTTTTTGCTTTTAAGATCATTATATCTTTATAGTGAACTGACTCTTTTATCTTATTGAATGCCTCTGTTCACCTTTGCCAACCCTCCTGTGTTAATGTGTACTTTCTCTAGTAATAATATTCCCATGCCATTTTGTTCTGCTCACCTTTTGCCTGATAAATCTCATCCCCATCATTTTACTTTCAACTTATCTGTATCTTTATATTTAAAGTGTATCCATTGCTTTTTTATTGTCTGAATTGTTAAATTGTTAAATTTTGTCTTTTAATTAGAGTATTTAGCCTGTTTACGAATTAATTTATTATCGATACATTTGAATTTAATTCTACCATTTGTTTATTATTTCTCCCACATTTTTCTGTTCTTCTATTCCTTTCTTCTTTTGAGTAAATTGAGTTTTTTAGTACTTTTTGGTCCTCTATTGGCTTTTTAGCTATATGTTTTTGTGTTTCTAAGTGGTTCCTCCAAAAATTACAATATAAATCTTAACTTATCACAGAGTACGTAGAGTTGATAATGCACCACTTGCCATAAAATATAAGTTTCACCACTCTAAAATTCCAAGCATCCTACTCTTTTTTTCCTGCTACTTTTAACATATATTTTACATCTACTTATGTAGCAAACCCTGTAATTTAATGTTATTATTTTTATTTAAACAGTCTGCTGTCTTTCAGAGAAGTTAAGAGAAGAAAAATAAGAAAGACTTTATACAATATTTACCCACATATTTAATATTTCTGGTACTTTTCATTCTTCTTGCAGATTTAGTGCCGTCTGAGGTTATTTCTCTTAAACCAGAAGAAACTCCTTTAATATTTCTTGTATTACAGATCTACTGGTGGTTAATTCTTTCAACTTTAATTTATCTCATGTGTTTTCCTTCCCTCAAAAATCACAGCCCTGTGCTGCTTTTTGTTTAAATACCCAAAGGCAGCTGGCTGTGTATCCTGTCCGGCTTTATAGTTATTTTCAGTAGGCGGGTGTGTGAGTTGGCTAGGGCTGCCATAACAAGGCACCACAAACTGTGTGGTTTAAACAACAAAAATTTTGTCTCACAGTTTGGGAGGCTAGAAGTCCAAAACTAAGCTGTCAGCGGGGCTGGTTCCTTCTGGGAGTTCTAAGGAGACTTCTCCATCCATGGCTCTATCCTAGCTTCTCATAGCTTCAGGGCTGTTCTTAGGTGCATAGAGGAAATTCTCCCTGTGTTCTTTCCTCTGCGTCCCAATTTCTTTTTCTTATTAAGAGAACATAGACATCTTGACTTAAGATCCACCCCAGTGATTTATCTAAACTGGATTGTCTGGAAGGATTCAATTTCTACATAATTCATTAATAGGCACCAGGGGTTGGGACTTCAGCATTTTTTAAGAGACATAATTAAACTCATAAAGGAGGGTAGGTCTAGTGTATTTTTTTCCATCATGGCTACAAGTAGAACACAATCTTGCATCTTTTTTCACTGTGTTACTTTGCTGTGAATTTTTTCTTTTTTTGAGACTTTCAAGCTCTTGGGGAAAGGGGTATGGGTTTCAGGAAGATGGTGGATGAAGATGAAAGCTGGTAAAGTTTTGGACAAAGGAGGAACTTGAGGGAAAAAGATTGATATCCTCCAGAGGAAACTATTTCTACTTACTCAATTTTCCCTCAGTACTATGCTTGGATCATACCTATCATGAATGCTTAAAGAGCAAGTCAGGACCTGTTATGTTCATCCGTTCATTCATTCAAAAACAAAACACAGCATGTACATGTGCCAGACCTGCAGCAAAGGATGGTGGTGCAGGAAAAAATACGGTCCCTGCCTATGGGAGTCTTCATTCTAGGAGAAACTCAACATTTATATACCTTACAATGTGATCACTTCATTGTCTGTACACCTAAAGCTGATGTAATGTTGTATACCAAGTATACTTAAATACAAAGGAAAAAGGAAAAGAAATTTAGAGTCTATCTATCTGCTTCAGTTTTGGTTAGATTGTGGTTTTAAAAAATTAACCAGAGAAAAAAAATTAATTTATCTTTTGATCAAGATAAATGCATAAAGTGCAAGAAAAGGTTAAGAAGGAGGAATTTTTTATTTATTTCTTTGTTCAGCAAATATTCCTGAACACATATTGACCTAAGAATAGAGATTCCAAAGGATTTGTTTGTCTATGAAGAGATGAGGTATTAATTAGGTAATAATTACACATTATACTTTTATAATTTCTGCATGGTAGGCATTGTTCTAAACCCTTTTGTGGCA
Source organism: Macrotus californicus (assembly GCA_007922815.1). Classification (NCBI taxonomy): domain Eukaryota; kingdom Metazoa; phylum Chordata; class Mammalia; order Chiroptera; family Phyllostomidae; genus Macrotus; species Macrotus californicus. Next base: position 6,124 of record VMDR010005072.1, on the reverse strand, counting down.
TTGACCCTTTCTTTCTAACAAAGTAAATGCTGTTTTCATTTCCATGGTGAGGTTAAATAACATGACTAAAGTTAGCAGTTAGTAAGTGGAAGAGGCATTGCCTGAACCCTACCCCTGCAGCTTCAGTGTTCAGGCACATAGCCAATATTCTATTCTAACTGTTAGATGCCAAGAGCCTATGTGTCCTACATTATTTTTTAGATCCAGAAGTCTCAGTTTTTATATTATCTTCCATGTATTGTTTTTCATAAAGATATTTATATTCATCTGATGTGCAATTTTGGAAAAATAATTGTGGTACATGTAAGAAAACAAATTCTTCCTCATTTGCTAAACTTCCCCCTCTGGAGTACTGTCAATGTGCTGAATAATGCAAAATATCAGGAAAAAATTTATATTGTTGGTTGTCTTTTTAAAAATCTATTTTTTTTTCTTTGCAATTTCCAATTTCTTAGAGAACTGGGTACTTAAATGGTATCTACCTCTACTGCAAGGTCATGGATTTTATGGGGGTTCTGATTAGTGTAAGTCTGTCTTGGTGGTTTTAGGGCTCTGTCCATGTAATAGAAATATGATGAAACTCTGGTCTGCATGTCATGGAGTAAGTATGTGGAGACTCCTGGGAAAGCTTTTCTTGCTTTCAAAAATAGATACACAGAAAGGGAAAACCTCTTTTTCTTTGGAAATTGTGACCTGCATGTGATATCTGGAACTTCAGCAAGCATCTGTGACCATGAGGAAGATGGGCCTGAAGACAAAGCTCATATATTGAAGATGGCAAAGTGGAAAGGGGTGGGGGACTGGTTCCATGACAATATAACTGAGTCACTGAATGAATCAATTTTGAGACCACCCTAATTTTAAATTTCTTATTGAATGAGAAGAAAACTTGATAAATCATCATTCTTTAAGCCATTTAGAGTTAGATTTTCTACTTATAATACTAATTGAGTCATTTTTTAAACAGTCCTAAAATTTTATTTTTTGACTCTGTTCCCTCACTTTCTCTAGTACAAGAGAAACCTTCTGCTATCAGACTATGCTCATCTTCTCCTAGGTAAAGCTGATGCTGTATATTTTGGGAGAGAAAAGCAGGCATGCACATCTTTAAAACATCCAAAGGCAGCTGAAGGTTAGCAGCTATCTAAAGCCTGTGATAAATGTCCAAATTCCTCAGCAGCATATTTCTGTGTTTGCAGATTCAGACGAGAGACTTTAATCATGGCAGCTAAATCCCTCTTTAAAAATTGAATTTAAAGTAACATTTAAGGTTGTGTATGTTGGCTGCAGATTCCTTCCCATATTCTTCTCGGGAGTTTCCCACCAGGAACACGAGAGTGCCTCCCTATAATAAGGTAGCTTTTTTCTCTTTTTTTAATAGCTGCTTATTAAGACCGAAATTCTAATATTAGCCTACTATTCCACTGAATGAAGGAATAGGATATCTTCTGCACCAACTTGGGGGTCTGGATATATTTCTGCACTTTTCCTCAATGGCTTACAGAAACTTAAATGAGCATTTCCCCCTTCCCCTTCAACTCTGTGCAATCACAGCAGAATGTGAGGGACTGGTTTGGGCTTTGGAACCAGCAACTGTTGTGTTCGATTTTATTTTCCATGCTTAAGTGAAGTTAGTTCCTTCCTCTTTCACTCTGGATTTAAGAGGGAAATCAATATTATCTTTACAAATATGACTGGGTGGTGTCTTGCCCAGACCTGTCTGTGTCGTCAGGGAAAGTGGGATGCTGGGGATGAAAAATATGGAAAAAATACTGTCCCAGGAAAACATTTCAGAGATTATGGATATGAGTACAGCCTGCTGGGAATTACCAAAAAAAAAAAAAAGGCTTTTTCCATCTGTAGCATTGTACAGCTTTTGGTCTCTACCAAAGGGGGAGGGCGGTGGGCAATGAACAGGTGACAACTTATAGGAAAAGTTTGGATTTTGCGGCAGTTTGAGATGCCAACACATGTTTATATGTTGATGTTCATGTGACATCCCACTAGCTTTCTTGGAAATTAAACAGTGGGCTTCTTTAATCTCCCTTTGCCTTGGAGAAGAGCTGAAAGACCTATGAAGAGATGAAGGTAGAAGAGATCATAGAGCATCTTTCATTCATCCCCTACAGGCTGTGGAGCAGGGTAGTGAGACCCAGAGCCAGGAAGCAGGCGGGCCAGTGTCACACTGTGGGCTGACAGTTGAGGAGGCAAAGTGGTGGAGTGGTTAGAGTGGAGCCTGAATCCCGTAAATGACACAGCTCTGCTGTGGTCTAGTCATGTACCCATTGGTTAGTTTCACAGCCTTGTCGAGCAACACAGTCCTTGCCTTGCCCATGAGGCCACCAGAGTACCTTCCTCACGGCTCACTAAGAAGATTAAATAAATTAATACCTCTAAGGAGTTCAGTGCCTGGAAAACAACACTCCATAAATATAGCTAAGCTAAATGAAGCCCAGACACAGGAGAAAGTCTTGGAACACGTGCTGCTGACCTTGTTCTACTCCTCATTTCCTTTATTCCCATCCTCCCAAATGCCCCATTTCTGGGTTGTTGACACAGTAGAAACTCCTCGAAGGAGAGAGAATCTGCGCCTTTGGCCTATAACCTCAGATCCAAAGGAAAAATAAATGAAACAGTTGGTTTATTCAGCATTTTTTTGAGCACCCTGGTGTATTCCCCCATCTTATGTTTGACTAGATTGGAGCTTCCCCAGGGGCTTTCTCTTCTGCTGCTGGTTTCTTTTTCTCTCATCTTAGTTTCTTTCTTCACAAAAAGAATGTAACTTGCCAGATACGGGCTTAAGTGATGTGTGACTGGAGAATGCCCATGCTCAGGGGGATAGATTTTTAAGATCCATCTGTCTGTTAATGGACTTGGTGAAAGGGCTAGGTAAGATATTCATTTTTGATAGAAAAGACAAAGATCAGATTGTGGAGAGGTGATGAAAGATCCCCATAGAAGCAGAGCTGGAGACTCTTAAGTATCAAATATCTTGTGACTGGCAGTCTCCACAAATCCACAAGTATTTGCCTCTTTCCATTACAGCCTCTAATAGGTTAGATAACAAAAGCAAGAGTCATGTCTCAGAAGGCTATCACCACAAGAAAGCACAGCTGTTACCTGACTCTCCTATTAAGCCATACCTCTTAGCTTGAGGTATAGCTTTGGGATGTGAAGGAATTATCAGAGAGCAAGCCCTGGTGGAAATGAAATACTGTGAAGAGCTGGTGGGGGGGTATCAACAGTGTGTCATACGTGATTCATTAACTCGCCACTCTCCTGTGTGAGTAGTCATTTTTATGCTCATTTTACAAATGGGCAAAAGGCCATGGCATGTCCAGTATGCTCTAGCAACTCACTCTGCTTGTCCCCCTTAACTTTAGGGGAAACCAGGCTCAGGAAAGTCACTTGTACAAATTCACCAGCTCATGGGCTATCTGGCTGCAGGGCTTTGCTTCCTACACCTCAGTTTTCTGTGCAAGTTTCAGTAGGAGTAGGAAAGGACAGATCTCTGAATTGGGCAGAGAAGAGAAAGCAGGCCTGGCACCAAAGGCAAACACAGCCCCTTCGTCATCATGCTTGGGCCAGTCCTGACTCAGCAGCATCTGAATGCGGTGGAGGAAATTGGGGCTTTGGGCAGCTGGGAAGCTCTTTGAGATCCCGAGTTGAAGCAAGAGCTCAGCCTTCAGCCTCAAACCACCGTGTGGATCTGTTCTGCGCTAAGTCAGGAGCTGACGTGAAGAATCTGAGGCCCTGCTTCCCCTTCTATTCAGGAACTCTCCTAAAAGGAAACACTCTTCTGTTATCTATGGTTTTTAGCTCTTTCCCGCTTTGCAAGTAGAAGGGAATAATAATAATAATAATAATTTTCTGTGGTTTGGGAGTGTCCTTGGTTTGGTGGGGCTGGAGTAAATAGAATGAAATTAAGTTGTAGTGATGCTAATGGTTCTGCCTTGTGTCGGTGAAATCAGTGACCAGGAAATAAGAAGCCAGAAGTGAGCCCAGAAGGGGAAGGCAAAAGGATTTGTTCAACAAATAGTCATAGTTTCTGCCTGGGCAGGACACTATGGCAGGATGCATAGAACTTTTTTTTTCTTATTTTTTTCTTCTTTCTTTCCTCGACCTTTCTCTCTTTTTCCTCACTGACTTTTGAAAATAATTTTAAATATGTTTATTGATTTGAGAGAGAGAGAGCGAAACATCATTGTGAAAGAGAAACATCTATCGGTTGCCTCCCATATGCTCCAGAACAGGGGTTAAACCAGCAACCTAGGTATGTGCCCTGACCGGGAATCAAACCCGCAACCTTTTGTTGTACGGTTCAACACTCCAACCGACTGAGGCATACCGGCCACAGCTTCACTGACTTTCTTAATAACAAAAGTAAAACATTATAACTTGAGCTAACAAGTCCAAATATAGGGAAGCATATAAAGAAAAAAAATTGTAATCTCCCCATTCCACCCTCCTGAGGAAACCAGTGCTAACAGAATGACTGATACTTTTTCATATTTTTCTCTTACCTAGAACTTTAGGAATGCCCCTGTTTTCCAGGAGGTGCCTGCTCTCAGAGGGAGGAACATGAATGGAGAGAAATAATTACAGAATAGTTAAGAGCTGTATCAGTGGCTGGGATGACAGGGTCACTGTGGGGTGGGACTGTGAAAATGCTGCAGATTCAGGGAGCACCCATACACACGGCATTAGAAATAGATGCTTGGAGGAGAGGGGAAGCTTAGGTTAGGGTTATTCTAAGACACTGTTATTTAAATGTCCTTCATTGTCATAGAATCAGGAAGGTTCTCAGAGCCCAGTGGTCTACCCCTATACAGATGTATCCACAGTATGTATCCCTGTGATTGCTTCCAGATCTAGGGACCTTGCTGAGAACATGCTCATGAACAGCCTACTTCAACCCCAGACATGATCACAGGCAACCTGGACTCTTAAATGCTTTTTACATTTCAAATTTTTCCATGTTATAACATTTTTTTATGCAATTCTTTTTTCCTTTGGCATTGTTCAAACAACCTGAAGGCAGGGATTGTGTTTTATTTATTTTCATTGACCAAGTGACATATGAATTACTAAATTAATTTAAGAAAATAGAAAACAACATATCCTGGACTCTTGTATTTGAAGACACAGGGCCAGGCCTGGAAAAGGACTAAAACTGGAACATCTGCATAGTTCCCTCTGTACAGAGCTCATCCCCACATCTGCCTTGTGATCCTTCCTCCAGTTGTAGGAGGGTTCCCCATTTTCTCCTAAAGCTGAATTTAATTGATCTTCATAGCCAATGTGAACATCAGTACATAAACTCACGTGAAAGACAATGAGTTATAAAAAGTAAAGTTTTAACTGAATTTCTATGTCACAGCCCCTGCTGCCGGGGTGATAGGAAACCAACAAGAACTTTAATTCTCACGGGTGCCTACCTCTCCCCTGCATGCTGGTGTGACAGGGTGAGGGCAGGGAGGCCCCTGACCCACACTCACAAACAAAACAAAACGCAGGGCCAGAGTCTATGTCCGCTGCAGAGTTACCTTCAATACCACAGACCAAATCAGACCCGCGCTTTGGACACCAAGGTTGTAATGAAAGGATGCCATAGTCAGGTGTCTTTGATGTGAAAACATTCACAGATACATTGGGGATTAAAAATGTATACATTATTTATGTTTTCATCTTGAAATTTTTTCTTGGTGACATACCCCAGGTAATTGGGAAATAAAAATTAAAAATTAGAAAATAATTGTATATGAAGACTGGTGGTTGGTATTAAATCTATTAAACACAGAGCTATTTCTAAGTAAGTATAAATATGGTTACCAAACAAAGCAAATATTACACTTTATGAAAAAATGTGATTTACACAAATATTAATTTATTATAAAAGAATTGTCAATGGAAACCCTAGATTATATTAACAAAGATTTGAAAGGCAAAGGAGGATGGTCAGTAAAGACATTCTTAGTTATATGTATTACATAAAGCTACTTTTTGGTTGTGAATCACATAAAAATAATTCAAACGTCTTTGGAAAGCATAAAAGTGACCACTAGTTAATTAAAAATTAACATTTATCTTTCATATCATTAGTGAGAAGAAACAAACTTAGTTC
>VMDR010005071.1:44301-54532 GCA_007922815.1 Macrotus californicus | reverse complement strand
TATCTGAATATTTAGATTTCATTTTGGGGTTTTAAAAGTAACACAGTAGCCCTGACCAGTGTGGTGCAGTTGGTTGGAACATTGTCCCATGAAGTGAAAAGTCATGGGTTCGATTGCCTGTCAGGGCACATGCCTAGGTTGTGGGTTCAGTCCCTGGTTGGAGCACGTACAAGAGGCAACCGATGGATGTTTCTCTCTCACATTGAGGTTTCTCTCCCTCCCTCTCTCTGTCCCTTCCACTCTCTAAGCATGTTCTAGGGTGACAATTAAAAGAAGCACACAACGAACAGCTTTCTTGTCTTAATTTTGACTTTATTGGGAATTCTTATAATGTTTCATTGTTAAATATGATATGAATTTAGATATTTTTGTCATGGTAAAATAAGCTGCTTCTATGCCAGCTTACTGAGATAATTTTTCTTAAATTATAAATAGCTGCCAGATTTTAGCGAATACCTTTTGATGTCTAATGAAATATGTTATTCCTTTGTCTTATTAATGTGATGAATCACTAATACATTAACAGATAATCTTTCCTGCATTACTGGATTTACCCTTCTTAGTAAATAACTCTTATTCTTTTAATAATAAATGGTTGGATTTCATTTGTTTATATTTTATTTAGGACTTTGAATCTATATCCATTTGCTGATATTTTTAACTTGACCAGGAACTGGCTTCTAGATGTTTAAAGGATGTGTCATTGTACATATCTGAGGCTTGAAAATAGACACACACCCGGTGGCCCAGGAATCTGGGATGTCTTCCACATAGCTCTTATAATAAGCTACTGCTTTAGTCCCTATTAAAAACAGGGAAGAGAACTCGCAGCCCCTCCTGTCCCCAGACCTCTAATTTGGAGGGCAGGGCCCAGAGGGAGATTCTGAGCAGCACAGCCATGCCCTCCCCCACCCAATTCCACGCGGTCTGGAGTCTCCCAGAGGAAACGCTTCTTCTCTCTCACTTTTCTCTAAGGTTGGCCAACTGGGAGCCAGTACCTCTCAACTGTTTGAACAGAAACAGGATCTAAATAAATATGGAATGAAATGAAAACTGTAATTCATTTGGATAGCTTGAGTCCTTTGTAGTTTTTCATATAAAAAACTTAAGATGATTCTTTTTTTTTTTTTTTAAACAGTTCACGTTTTTATTGACTGTGTTACCAAAGAGGTTTAGTCAAAAAGACCAAAGCCTGTGTCATCATCAGACTCCTCAGGTTCTTCTTTCTTTGCCTCCACTTTCTTTCCCTCAGCCGGGGCAGCAGCAGTTGAGGGGGCAGGACCTCCTGCTGGTGCAGCACTAGCTGCTGGGGCAGGTCCACCAGCCCCTACATTGCCGATGAGGCTCCCCATGGTGAGTGCTACTGGGAGTGGTACTAGCTGCAGGATGAAGTGAGGGCCTCACCCCAACGCGGCCTTAGCTTCCTTGGAAAGACTGAGCACCTTAGCAGCAGCTGGGGAAAAGTGGGCCAAGATGATTCTTATTCATTCAGTTTTTAAAACTAAACTACTCATGTGAAGATGTTTATTTTTATAAATTATGTGAATGAGAAATAGTGACTTTAAAAATGTTATATATTTATTTAGGATGATTCTTCTTCACTTCCAGGACTAGTAGGGCTAGAGGGGAGTTACTGTGAGAAAGGACTGTTTGCCATCAGCTAGAGAAGGCCTATTCTGTGAACAAGACAAAAGATTCTTGAAGGGAATCATGGCTGTGGTAGAGTCAGTTTGTGACAATGGTTTTGAAGATTTTAACGTCACACTATGTCTGTTGGAATACAGGAAGGTGGCATTCTTCATCATTTCTATCCCTAAGTATAATCATGGCACTCCCTGTTACTAACTAGTCTGTTGACCAGGGTTTGTCATGTGGATTGGATGAATTAATATGTGTGAAATATTTGGGTTATTACCTGGTACATAGTAAGCCCTCAGTAAACATTAGCTACTTAATTGATTATTATGAGGGTAGGCAGCTTCTGACATGATTCCCATGGATCTCTACCTCCTTGAGTGTGGCTGGATGTAATGACTTGCTACTAATGAGTAGGATATGGCAAAAGTAATAGACGTCACTTCTATGAGTACATTAAAATAGTCTGTGACTTCCGTTTGCTGGACTCTCCATTGCCTTCCCAGCTTGTACACTTTTGCGAACTGCCATGTTGGCACAGAATTAGAGTAGCTTCTGTCCAAAAGCTGAAAGAATCTAAATCCTATCAACAGCCAGGTGAGTGAGCTTAGAAGTGGATTCTTCCCCAGTCGAGCCCTGAAGGGACACTGCAGCCCCAGATGACACCTTGATTCCAGCTTGTGCAAGACCCTGAAGCAGAGGACCCAGCCAAACTGTACACGGACACCTGCCCCACAGACACCTGTGATGCTGTTTTAAGCCCCTAAGTTGTGGGGTAATTTGGTATGCAATGATAGATAATATAGTTTCTATTAACATTATAATTATTAGCAGTATAATAGAGTTAAAGCAATAGAGCAGGGGTTTCTAACTCATTTTCACCAAGGGCCACATCAGCCTCACTGTTGTCTTCAAAGGGCTGAATGTAATTTTAGGACTGTATAAATGTAACCACTTCTTAACAGTTAAGCGAGAGCTTGGCACTGCTGCAAGGTAGAGACAAGGTGCCCGGCCGGATAAAACAAAGTAGAGGGTGGGATTCGGCCCACAGGCCCTGTGTTTGCCTCCTGTGCAATAGACTCTGTAGCCTGACTCTGGAGTTTGAATCCCGGTTCTCACTTACTATCTGTTTGACCTTGTGTAAACTACTTAAACTCTCTGTGCCTCAGTTTCCTCATCTGTAAGGTGGAGTTAAGCTGTGAAGGGCGAATGAGATAAATAATACATGTAAAGACCTTGACACATAGTAAGTGCTCTATCTACTGCGTATTATTGTATGAAGAAGCAACCACTGCATAGACTTGTTACTGCTGCCATTAGCCATCAGCTCTGGTTTTCCATCAAAGCGCTTTGCAAACAAAGTACCTTCTAGCTTAAGTTTGTAAATGGCACTAAGCCCAGTGCTGAAGTGAGAGACGAACAGAAAGAATAATGGTTTCTATATTAGTTCATGAGGAAAAATGAGAAGTTCTTTCAAGTAAGTCTTAAAGATAAGAAATTGGTTTGTTCTCTGAAAAAGAAGTGAAATTCCACGCTAACTTGTCTTCCACCCTCAAACAGCGCATATTACTGAGATGAATTACAGCAGGCAGGGGAGTGTGCCCTTAGCTTACACTCACAGTTCTCCTGGTGGCAGGTTCAACAGAGGCCTCAAATTAAATGCTAAGTCAAATGGAAGTCAGAAAAGTAATTAAGTTTTAGTAGTTCAGAAAAGAGCTGGGCAGAAGCAAGGTCTAAAGAAATAACTTCCGTGGGTAAGAAATTAAATCTTGAGCCAATATAAGATAAGACAAAAGCAAGCTTGAAGACATAGAGAGCATTTGTTGGGGCAAGGATTAGTGGCCAAAGACCTCCAAAACACAAAACTTATACATTTGTGTAGCACTTCAGAGTTTACAAATGTTTTATTTTATTCGATCCTCGCAGCAACTGTGTAAGGCAGCACTGATGTGTTATTGATTTGAGATGAGGCGATGAAAGCTCAGGGGGGTTAAGTTTCTTACTTGAGGTCACACAGCCACTAAATCGAATGAGACTCAAAACTTCTTTCTGATCTGTGTGATAGGACATTTGGTCTGCCATAGCTGTTGGGTTATTTTTATCAGTTTCTGTGTCATTCTGGATACAGTTTTTGAGGACTTAACATTCCTGGCCAGGAATGTACCCTGTGTGAACAGGGCATGGCCGGCCGCCTATAAGTGGGCTGGGATTTTGAGCTCCAGGTTCCAAGCAAACTTACTTTATTCCAGTTGGCAAACCCTGCTTCGTTCACCTCATACTAGTCCTGCTCAGCAGCTATTTTTCACAATTTCCCAAACTCCCTGAAATCTTTTTATTATCATCAATAAGAAAATGTTACATTACATGAGCATTCAAAAATGACTCTGTTTAAAATCTACCCTACACTACCTACCTGTGGCATTTTCACAGTATTTTACATTATGATCTTGGGGATAATTTCAATACAGAGACACTATTTGGTATAATGAGAAAAACCATGATTTTAAAAAACTGTACCCAACATGTAGTGTTGTACTATAAAGGTTTTCATCTAACCTTAAATTTATGTTTTGAAATAAACACTATATATATTGGGTGGACCAAAAAGTTCGTGTGGTTTTTTCCATAAAATAAAAGACACATTTTTTATTTTCACCAGTAAACGAATTGATTTGGATATTTTGGGTATGTTGACTATCTCCTGTGTGATATAATGTTGATTGTTCTCAATTACAGTTACAAGACAAATCAATTACAAGACAATTGATTTGATCAGTTAATTGATCAAATCATCTGTCTTGATTTGATCACTATCAGCTTCAACTGGTCTACCTGACTATGGAGCATCGTCCAATGAGAAACCTCCTACATGAAACTTTGCAAACCACTTTTGGCCTGTTAGATAAGTCACAGCACCTTCTCCATACACTGCACAAATCTTTTTTTGCATTTCAGTTGTGTATTTACCTTTCTTGAAATGATAAAGGATAATATGCTGAAAATGTCACTTATTTTCTTCCATCTACAATATTGAAATGGCTATGCAAAAATTCACCGATTTTGATGAGTTTTTTTAAATGCTTGCTGATAGACAGCTGTCATAACACAATCTGAAAAATTGTTTCAAATGAAGTTAAAGACAACTAAGCACTACTAGAGCCATCTTACAGAAAAAAAAAAAAAATTTTGGACAACCCAATATGTCAGCTTTATCTTTCTTTGCCAAATACTATACATCAGCAGTCTTTATATTTAATAATGGATTATTAAAAACAATGTGCCTGGAACACAGAGCCTTTCCTAGTAACCGTTGCCAAGAAGATGATGTGAAGTTGTCATGTCTGTGGTAAGAATTTTCCTCCTCTCCTAACACTCAGAGCCTTCATGTTGTAACTGGCTGGGTGTTTCTCACTGGAGCCTTCCATTCAAACGTACCATTCTCTGGAATGGTCTCAGGATTCCAGACCTTTCTGTTACTCACCTGATCTACAGAGTGCCAGATGGTATGTTAGGTTCTCTGGGGGTAGGGTGAAGCCATGTGCAAACTCATTCATTTATTGAAAAACTCTTTACTGCCCTCAGGGGGCTTACATTCTGATGTGGGAGATATTTAATAAATGAGATAACAAGTAAAATAATGAAGTAAATGTATGGTGTGTAGTGGGAAGAAATAAGAATTTAAAAATTAGAAAAGAAGTTTTAAAGGGCGTGGCTTTTATTTTTTAGATTGGGGCTGGAAGGCCTCACTGACAGTGGATTTTGAGTAAAGAAGTGAGGAGAACAGCAAAGTGATAGGACAAAGTCTTGCTACAGTGAAGGTCTGTAGGAGGGGCCTCAGAAACCACATGGTGGTGGTGATACAGCCAACACTCATAAAGGATACCTTACAGTCAGGCAATGTTCTAAGCACTTTATATAGAATGATGCACTTAATCTTCAACCCCATTCTGAGGAAGCAATCACCTACAAGAAAGCAATTGATTGGCGGTGGCTTTGGGAAAGGAGGTCAGGGAAGGCTGCGTAGAGGGCAGGAGAGTCAAGCTGGCCCTCTGATCAGAGCGTTGGGAAGGGGTAAGCTACTGCATGCTGGAACACAACGAAAACACTTGGTATGCCTGGGTAACGTGTCTGGGAGTAAAAGTCATTTTACAGACTGTGTTTGGATATTTTACTAAGGGGAGAATTGTTTATTGAAGGTAGTAGCATAAAAGGACAGGGGAGGGAGAATTTATATTTATGAAGGCCAAAGGATCTTTTTAGGGTCTAGGCTTCACTGGGGGATCGAGGGTGAGGGAGGAAATGACTTCCTTCTGCCCACCACTGCTGGCTTGTCTTGAGAGGAGGGAGGGGGCAGAATTTAAGGAATGAACCAGTATAATGGCTGTCTCCTTCTCACCAGTCAGGCAGATATGATCAACTCTCATTTTAAAAAAAAAATATTGATTTTTTTAAAAGAGAGAAACATTGATCAGTTGCCTCCCATACATACCCCAAACAGGGATCAAAACTGCAACCTTGGTGTGTGCACTGACTGGCAAGCAATCCGACCCACAACCTTTTGGTGTAATGGACAATGCTCCAATCAACTGAGCCACCTAGCCATGGTGACTCTCAAATCTTTTAAGTGGCTACTTCTTTGTCTAAATTTTGGGCCACCTGTGGAGGTGCCATGTGGTATATGCAAAATACCCCCCTGCCTTCTGATTTTTGTGTACATGTCATATTAATTTTCAATGTCCAAGAGAGTTTTTAAATGTTTCATGGATTTTCTCATACAATTTTTTCTCCACATTAACATCCTGGTGTTTTGTGCTTCTTGAATATCATGCTAAAGAAATTCGTCCAATCTCCATGCTTCTTCAAAAACTTTCAGTACAAGAGACAATGATGATTTGAATATTTTAATTCCATTATATTAGCTAGGAAATTCAGCATGATGCTGTCACAATTTTGATTACAAACATCAGTGAACGGGAAGATGTTTTCCTTGTGAGGTTACACGGGTGTTGAAGAACATCAGGTCGCTCTGAGATGGCCTACAGAGCTGCCTATACTTCTGCAGTATTTTAATTTACAACAAGTGTCTTTACCAAAAAATCTTTCTTCTGAATGTCTTATTTTTTAAAGCATAGGTGCCTCTGAGAACTTATTCAAATCACATAAGCATTAATCTATTGGCTGTAGAACAAAAAGCATCATCAATGACATAAGTAGGTGACTTTTTGGAATGAAAATAAGTTGTTTGACCTTCTGTCTCAGTTTATGAATATGCTAATAACAATTAACTGGCTCTGTTCTGTGGATTTTTGTTCCAGCAGCTCTTTAAGACCTTTGAAATGGCAATCTGCCAGGCGACTTTCTCTCTCTGAAAAGCAGGGCACAGTTGTAATATTTGAGCAATAAAAACAACAGTAGACAAACAGAGGAAGGAAGAGGCAAGGAGGAAATCATTTCAAAGTTCATCTGTGTCTGCATGTTTATTTTTTAATTAAACAAAAGATATAAAGTGACCATGATTTGTGCAGTGTGTTAGGTTTTAGTTATACAAATAATTAAAACATTTTAAAAGATTAAAATATTAGCCTTGAGTTATTGTAAATAGCAATGGATCCTGCATACACATTACTAAAATTAAATTATGGAATTCTCTAACGGAGTAAGTTAACTAAGTTATTAAAATTAAATCAGTGGAAAAAATCTACACCAAGTAAGCCACAATTTGGTATTGAAATGAATTGTACATATTCCACGGGGTCCCCACTTGGTACCACTTTCTTCTCCCTTCTCTGTTTCCCTGGGCAATTCTCTACTCGTATCTGTAACTGTCTTCCATGAACTGATCATTGCCAATCTCATCTTCACTTCTGACTGCTGTCATGTGTGGCAGACTTACCTTTTCAGTTACTGTGTCATTCTCGTTTGGGAAACATAACAGAAAACATATCCCCTAATGTTTTCTTCTTTCCCATTCCAATTCTTGGTTAATGGCATCATAGTTCATCCATGCTCAGTTCAGAAGCCTATAAATCATTCAAGAGACGCAACCCACCCCCCCCATCAGTCTCAACATCCCATTGGTAATTATCTCTTTCTGCTTATTCTACTTTTTGAATATCCTCTGAATTTATCCCGTGTTTCTTTTTACTGCCATTGTCACATTGAAGCCCTCATCATTTCTCACAAGAATTCTAACTGGTGTCCACACCTCCTTGCCCTTCCAACTTATTAGCTATGCTTTGGCCGGAGTGACCTTTCTAAAATGTAAATGTGATCATGTCATTCTCATGCTTGTCATCCCAAGCCTTGTCATCACTTATGACAAAGCTAAAACTTTTAATACAGTCTGGCCTTTGTCCTTGTTCCAGCCTCATCTGTTGTCACTCTGCTGCACCTTGTTCTGCAGCCATGTTGGGTGACTCAGAATCCTTCAAATGACCCTCTCTTTATCTTTACATATCATTTTCTGGAATGTTTTTCCTCTATTCTTTATTCAGCAAATTTTTTGGCATACATTGAGACTCAGCTCAAGTACAGTGTCTTTCAGGAGGCTTCTTTGAACTCCATAAGCACATTCTCCTCTGTCCTTCCACAGTGCCGGGTTTGTATTCTAACATACGGTGTATCTTACATTGTTCTAATTATTAACTAATGTGTTTCTCTCCATGAAATTTAACTTCTGAAAGGTGGGAACAGTGCTCTAGTTATTTTCTTAAACCCAGTGTCTAAGACATAGCCAAAAAATTGATAGGGCTTCACTGTACACCAAGCACTATTGGAGGCACTAGGCTATAAGGATAAATAATACAATACAAATAGCATAGGGCTTGGTATATTCACATATCCACTGTAGGTCTATATATCCATCCATCCATTCATCCATCCATCCATCCATCCATCCATCCATCCATCCAATAAAGACTTGTTGAGGGCCTGCTAAGTGCCCGTACTGTGTTCTCTAATGGTAAAATAAACAGTGTGATCTCTGTTCTTGTGCAGTTTATACTCTACTAAGAGAAATAGGCACTAAGAGATTAAGTACATATAAATTATTAAAAACTATGAAAAGTCTGTGAAGGACAAGAATAGCATAATACAAGAGACACAGTTATGTAGGGACCCTTTAGTTTGGGTGATCAGGCAAGACTGCAAAGAGACAGTAGGCTCCATGTAGTAAACAAATAAATTAAAAAAATAAAATGGTAAATGGTCATTCAGGAGAAACATATTGCTTTTCTCTGGCATGCAAGAGGCCAGCAGTTTCCAGAGACCGAATGGTCACAGGTGCTAAAGCTTCTGAAAAGTGGAGAGTGCCTTCTGTCAGTCCCTCTCGCACGGAGTTGATGAAAACACAGCTGTGGGCAAAACAGGAGAAAAGGCAGGTTAGGGTCCATAAAGGTCACAACGAGTGTGGGTGGGGGGATTTCTTGGTAAGGCTTCCTTAACCAGACAACTTTACTGAGGACAGACGCCACTTACTTGTCTGCAGTTGGGTTTCTTTACTATGTGACTCATTCCTTTTCCTTTTGTCTTTACTTGTCTCATGAAAGACATATTCTGTTGACTAGCTTAGCATCCAGGTTTTATGTAACAATTTCTTGCTTCCACAAGGTTTGCTATTTGAGTTTTTCTATTTCTTCTTCATTTACCTTCTACCTATTTAATTCTTTGTTTTCCTGTTTATTGCCTTACTTTACCATAAGTACTCATTTCTAAACTTTAAAGATTTTAAAGTCTATTTCATACTCCTATGACATTTTATTATTTTCTGATTTTTATTTCTATTTTTTTGCTTTTTATCACTTTAATGTTTTAACTTAATAACTGTATACATGCATATCTTATATACAGCTTATACTTTATTTATTATATGCAAGTTTCTAGCATAGCTTTTATTTTTATTTTTTATTAAATTTGTTGGGGTGCTATTACTAAATATAATTATATAAGTTTCAGGTGCACAATTCTACAATATATTACTTGTATATTGTATTGTGTGTTCACCACCCTAAGTCAAATCTCCTTCCATCACCATTTATTGCCCCATACCTTCTTCTACCTCCCCACCCCCCTTTCCCTCTGGTAATCACCATACTGTTGTCTTTGTCTATGAATTTTGTTTTTTGTTTTGTTTAATTCCTTCATGTTTCAACCCAGTATTTATTTTTAACTCTATTTAAAATTCTTGACTTTTAGAATTTTCAGTTTTTAATTACATTT
This sequence comes from Macrotus californicus, assembly GCA_007922815.1. Taxonomy (NCBI): domain Eukaryota; kingdom Metazoa; phylum Chordata; class Mammalia; order Chiroptera; family Phyllostomidae; genus Macrotus; species Macrotus californicus. The sequence continues at coordinate 44,680 of VMDR010005071.1, read as the reverse complement.
TCATTTTATTTTACATTTAATTTCTCTTAGTATTTAAAATTAAACTTTCTGGATATAAACTTGTTCATTATTCAAATTTGTAAGACATATAAAAGTACAAAGAAGAAAGTAAAATTTGTCTATAAGTCCACCATCCTGAGATAACCACTGTTAAGATAATATACATGTATATATGCTATATATTTTGTGGGGGGGCATATTACGACACATACATACATATATGTATGCCTGTGTTTTAGGTATATGATTAGTGTTATATGGAATTTTGTATCCTAGTGTTTTTTATTTAGATTTATATTGAGGACATTTTACAATATCACTGATATTTTTTTAAAACTTTTCTGATGGATTCCAACACGTGAGCTCTTGGGCAATGAGA
>VMDR010005071.1:0-44201 GCA_007922815.1 Macrotus californicus | reverse complement strand
AAACTTTTCTGATGGATTCCAACACGTGAGCTCTTGGGCAATGAGAGAGTGACTATGAATTCTGAACATCTGGACAATCTCTTCAACCTTGCTTGAAAAGGGTTTGACTTGCTCAGAGACATTCTGAAGGAGACACAAGTTCCCAGGCTTACCCTTTGGGTATATCATCCAGTGGACTGGATGCTGTGTATTGGAGCTTACCAGTTACCCTTATCAGAAATATTCCCAGTTCACATCTTTATCCAGTGTGTTGTCTGGGATGGCTGGAGCAGAGGCTATAAAAAAACCAAATAGATGTCAACCAGGAATCTCAAATATGGAAATTCATGAGCTAGCAAGTCCAGATTTAGTCTAAGAGGTCATCTGGAAGGTAGGGTCATTTCATGCACCAAGCATCCTTATGGTAGACTTGCGTTGATCGGCATGTTCTGAAGGCCATCTTCCACTGATCACTTTCCTGGATTCAGCAAAGTTATAGGGCCTCTGTGTATAGTTTTATTAAAGCTTGTGTCCTATCAGTTGAAACAGGAGGCCTGAGAGGAGTAGATGTGGATAATGGTTACAGACTGTGACTGTTGAATGCCATGGTGGTCCTTGTGAGAGATCCCATTTCTTTTCCTTCTGGAGAGCATTGGGAGTCCCGCAGGGGAAGTTTGAGGAACCTCCACTTCAACTTATGTTAATTATTCCACTATATTCTTGTGAAGCACCTCAACTCAAGGAAAGGAAAGTGAGCTTTTGGGATCTAGTCATGACATCAACTACATAGGTGCCCCATTACTAAAGTTGGGGTGCAGAACAACCAATTGTTTCTTATGTCAGTAAGTAGTACCAACATCCAGCCAGAAAGCTGGAATCACTTTTGACATGTTTCTTTTCTTTCACTGCTAATATATCATCAAAACCCATCCATTCTTATGTAAATGGTATAAAACAATCAGCTTAAGACATCTACTTTTCTATTCTATCTTGGTCCTTACCTCAGTAAGATCTCACCCTGATTTCTTGAAAAAGCTTAATTTCTTCTTTATATTGGATCTCACCACCCTTATTCTACATTCTATAGTAAAATAAGACTTCATGTCATTCCCCGGGTTAGTTCAAATCTTCTGGGGAGCAAATGCTAAGACAAGTAGGATTGTAAGAGATTGTATTGGGGTAAATACTCGTGAAAGATAAAGAGAGAGGAGTATGCATGTGTGAAGAGGGGGTTGGGGAACCTCAGACCATGATGGTGAGGAGAAGAGAAAGGGAAGGAAGGATGACCAGGTAAAAAGAGGCACAGACTGCAGTGCAACTGTGAGAAATCTTAGTCAGTCTTATAAGAAGTTGGAGAGCCTAGATCTCCTGTCAGAGGGGTCCCATGTGGGCAGTGGTAGTCTGGCTCTAATACCTCCACTACATCATGCTCAGTCATGGGCTGGAAACAGTGCCGGGGAAGTGTGAGCTCAGCGTCAAGGCTATCGTGGATCCAGAAGGTGTGCCAGCTGGAAGCTGCTAGCTAATGACTGACCTTGAAGCTGATCCTTTCTTGAAGGAAGATTTGAGTGGCACATTTCTATAGCTACCACACTCTCCTTTTTAGAATGCTTCAGTAGCTTCTCCCCTGTGAGCTCCTTAACGTGGCTCAGAAGCCCTGACTCTTGTCTGTCCCCCCAACCTCATTTCAGCTTTCCCTCTCTATTCCAGTTCCCAGTCAATGAACTTCCTTCCAAGCTGGACCGTCTTTGTGAAATACATACTTTTTCCTTTTTCCTATTTAGATAACTCTTACTCTTTCTCCAGCTTTTCGCTAACATATTTCTTCCTCCAGAAGATAGTACAGCTCTTTATTTACTTCCATCCATTCACCTCTCCATCCATCCATTCACCCAAAAGTAATGTATGTACTTGGTTAAAACAAACAACCGCAAAACAGGCTCACTCTTCAGATGGTAGATCTTTTTAGCCTTTTATGATTTTAACCTGGTAGACATCATTGTAAGCTCTAATGTTACCTGTTTCTTGCTTTATAAAATTTAAGCAGCGTCTATATGTTGTGAAAAGTGAAAAATTTAGTGCACTTATACTCATCACCCCCCTCTTTCTCTCTCCACCTCCAAGTTTTAGATTTTTTCCTTACTTTTGGGTTTACCTTTATAAATTTGAGATATTTTATATTTTTATTTTGTAACTCCTATAAAATGAAGACGTAAGCACAGTTCTACTTTCCCTACATATACCTCTCCTGCTCCTTCTTCCTTTTATCTTATTTTGATTATTCCATTACTTGAATGTCAACAAAGCTTCCATTATTTTCTTCCTGTTCTATAGATAATACACTTATTTTCCATTTTTTTCTATATTTAATTCTAAAAATGAAAAGCCAATAAGCTGCAGTTACAACACTGAGTATGCAAATACACATTGGAGAAGCAAGTATGTGATTGAACAGAAATGTTCATGTGATTAAATCTGTCCATTTAGAATGAGAAGGTTCCAAGTCTTCTCTTTTCTTTCACTACAAAAAATGACTCATAATTATTATTTCCAATTGCCTTTCTTTTTCCTTGTGAGGAGAAATATATATCCTTATCGGACCAGTAAGAACTTCTGGACTTGAATTATACAATTTGCTGAGCTGTCACCCTGAAACCTCGGGACCTCAGGTCAGGGCTGCTGTTACTTGGGTTTCTATTTCATGTTACTGTTGTATATTGTCAAGTAATTTCTTTTTTCAGGAAGGCTACATGGGATGTACGTTTTCTGAGAACCTGAACAGCAGAGTGGCACTACTGTGTCATGAGTAAGAGTCATACTCTGCAGCCAAGCTTCCCGGGGTCAAAGCCCAGCTCTGCCTCCTATGAGCAGCATGATTTCTGGCAAGTTTCACAACTGCTTAATGCCTCTGATTGCTCATCTGTACCACCAGGGGTAATACTAGTACTAAATAAATCAGCTTGTTCTGAGGATTAAATAAGTTAATAATTGTAAAGAGTTTGGAGCTATACATGCTTTATATTAAGAGTTCAATAAATATTAGCCACTCCTATAAGCCTAAAAATGTCATCATTTTCCCTGACCCTTGACTAATAGTTAATTTTAGTATAGAATAGAATAGAATTCTATTCTATAGAATAGTATAGAATTCTAGAGTCAAAATCATTTTCTCCTGAAGTTCCACAAGAACTGAAGTGTTGCTATTGAGATGCTAAATTTTATTTCCTGCTCGTTTATTTTCATCTTATTTTCATTACATGCCTCAAACAGACCTGGATTTCAGAATATTCATTTGCCGATATTCTCATGTACTATACTTTGAACTTTTATTTCTAGCTAGCAGAGAAAAACCTTTGGCCGGAGAGTAGATTGCATGCCTTTTCCTAGTTAACCTCAGGGGAGTATGGACAAGCTCCCTGACTTATACATCAGGAATTTCTTTCTTGGGTTCTGATTTTATCTTGGCAAGACGCATGCAATTTGCCTTCACACTTACAGATTCTGTGTCGAGGGATTCAATGCTAGAGTGGATATATGGTACCTTTTTATGTGCTTTCAACTATCATGTGTGCCACATACTCTCTGATTGGTTTGAACTGCTCCTGCGAACCTCAGTGCCATGACGAGAGGTGTGTTCAGTGGGACCTTTCTGACGTGGGATTTTGGGGGCGGGAGAGCTCCTCCTGGAAGCACTCTCAAAAGACAGGTACAGTTTTCTACAGAGTTTTTCTCCCCATATTTATTTACTAATCTAATCTGTTGGATCTAAGAAGAAGAATATGGGATCAATATGGAGAAACTTCTCTATTCTTTTTTTTAGAAACTAGCATCATAGGTTAGGTTAGTTATTGTTCCTATGTCTTAACTACCATGACTATTTTAGATTGCATGGGAAGTGATTGTTTCTACCTCATTGTTTTTACCTCAGAGTCTGCATCTTCATGATTGGACCAGGGAGGGGATCAGGAGATGAAGCGCAGTGTGAAACAAGGGGCTGCCACCTGTGGGGTTACATTTTACTTTTTGCAAGCTTGTTACATTCTAAGTCTGGGCCTCCCAGACCAAAATGGTGCTTGAAATGCAGGCCGCCTTTAGACTTGGCTATCCACTACAGATTCTTTAACGGTTTGTGAGAAGAAAATGTTAGGGTTATATATGATTATTTATGTCTTGATGACCTTTTTTCAGATTCCATTCTATTGCTGTGAATAATCAATGTGCTTAGATGCATGAAGTGGTAAGCCAAGACACCAACCAATGTGCTTATGCTTACTTGTAACATGAGAGTTGATAGGGATTTGCCAAGCTCTGTTGGAGGCCAAATCTATATGCAATCTCCCAAAGTGTATAGCACCTACTGGCACGTTTTGTGTCCTAATCTCACTGAGTGTTTCATCTTGTTTTTCTGACACTATTTTTCTCTTCTCCCTCTTTACTTAATTACACTCCTCTGGAATATAAAGCTCATCCTCAATACGTTTGCAAGGAGATGATGTATAAGTATGTTTCAGGATTTGTTTGCTCTAAAATAGCTCAGTGCTTATTCTGGAATGATTCCGAGAGGGCCGCCACCCCACGTTAACAGATACCTAAACTCTCTGTCTACAACGCTATCCTGTGGGATTGCAGTGCTGCCACGCTCTGTCCAAAACAGAGTTCCCGGCCACCGTGTCTTACAAAGCAGTGTGATCAGCATTTTTGCAGTGCGTAAGCTGCAAGTAGCGCGTGCTTGAAAATCAATTGTGTCCAATTTTCTGTGAGACTGATTTTTACCTAGAAGAACTGCATTCCTTTTTTAGGTATTTGATATGTGATTTCTTACATGGGGAGTTTAGAGAATAGGGGTTATAAATAGAGCTGATTTTATTTTTAGAGTATCCTGTTGAGACACATCTAAGAAGTAATAATTCTCCTTTCACTAAAGTTGGCACACGTCATAAAAAGGACTGTGGTACTTCTTAGCTCAGTTTTAGTGCTCATGTATGTAAGTACACTGCCAACATTCTGTGAACTCAAACTCTTTTTGAGGTATGAGAGTATATGGTGAGCTTACTTATTCACCTATTTATCGAACAATTATTTACTGATGGCCTATGTCAGCTGGTGCTAAGTTCTAGTAATTCAAGTGGAACTAAGGTAGATTTTGTAACCTAGAGGAATTTACAGGCTATAATCCAATATGTAGACAAGTAATTACAATGTAGTATGAGGATTCCTATATGGATACACAGATAACCTTCAGTAAGAGCAGAATAAGAGCCTTTCAGCCTGTCTGAGTGCAGTGTTTTAGCTGAGGCTGGAAGTAGGAGAAGAGTTTTCCAAACGCAAAAGAAGCAGAGGGAAGAGCATGTGCAAGGAAGGAACTGTGAGCACTTGGTATGTTCTGGAAAAAAGGAAAAAGAAAAGCAGCTTTATTACAGATAAGAACTGGATTAAATGATATAGCTTAGATCAGCGATTTTCAATCATTTTAATCTCATATAAATAATTACTAAAATTCTGCAGCACACCCCAAAACACATATGATTTTGCCAATCTGACTGAAAAATAGGTATAGTTTTAATTCATTCACACCAGATGGCTATTTTTGTCATTTTTTAAAAAATTTGACCACCTAAGGAAAAAGAGATCAGTGTCCCTGACTAAATAGTCAGGTATTGCATGTTTTAAAAATTCTTGTGGCACACGGGTTGAAACTTGCTGGCTTAGGTGTACAGTCATACATCTCAGTACTTCTTAGTACTTCTTCCCGAGTTTCATTTACTGCCTGAACTGCAGCACCCCTTCCTCAAAGGGGCAGAGCCTGCCCCTAAAACAACTACCCTATATGTGGGGGTGTGGGGGACAGCCCAGGGAACATAGTCAATACATGGTGATGATTTTGTGTGGTGGCAGATGGATACCAGACTTATCAGGGTGATCACGGCGGTCTCATGGTGAGGTATACAAATGTTGAATCTCTGTGTTGTACACTTGGGACTAACATAACATTGTGTGCCAACTATACTTTAATACATTTTAATACCCTTCAGATGAGCAACAAATGGAGTATGTCTGCAGTTTGGCTGACTCTAAAAGGCTAAGTCAGTACATTCCCTGAAATTCACCAGGAAAATCACTCAGGCTCCCATGAGAAAGTGTGAGTTGGGGGTGCTGGGCATTTGAAAGAGAACGTGTGTTACCGTGGCAAAAATCTCTAAACAGGAGGCCGAGGGGAAAGATGCAGGTGATATCGTGTGCCAGAAAGTTTTGAATTGGGGTGTGGTTCTCATTTTCGTTATAATGAGAGCATTTTGTGTGAAGTTTAGAGTCAAAGGAGGCACGACTAGAGGCTGAGATTTTTTAGGCAGTTATGGCGGTGCTCTTGAGAGAGACTGTCTGGACCAGAACAGGGACCAGAGAGATGCTTGTGAAGCAGAATCAGTAAGAATTGGGGCTTGGTTGTATAAGGAAAGCAAGAAAAGAAAAATCTAGAATCACTCTCAGGTTTATGGCTTAGAAAATGGATTGTCATTCATTAATTTAGTTAATATAAAATGAAGGCAAAAGGGCAAATTCAGTTTGGGACGACACAGAGAGTTGAATATACTTGGGGGAAATCCGAGTATTCATATCTAGTGAAGATTGGATAAATGCCTTTGTGGGTAAGAAAAGGAATGTGAATTAGTGAAAGAGATTTGGGGAGATTAGCAATTTGGTGAAAGCCAAAGGCATGATTAAGCAGGTTGGGTAGTTTGTAGAATAGGAAAAGAAAGTGGCTGATTTTTTTTTAAACCTGATACTAAAAACATCTGTTTATTTTAGGTTTTCACCAAAATATATTAAATAATTAAATATGTATAAATTATTCTAGCATTGGCAATCTGAATTTTAAATCCAGACTCTATACCAACTCCTTGAATTTAAGGGTTGACTCTTTTATGTGATGGTATATATACTAATCAAGATTTTTAAATTATGAGAATAGAAATGGCCTCTGCCTATTTTAAGTGCAACAGCTTCCAAGGGAAGGCTGGGGAGCCGGACTTGAGCAGGTTCCAAGTAGGATGGGGCACAGCCAAGATCCCGCCACGGGCTGCCTCTGTTTAGGATGATGCCACTGGACGCAGGCACTGCTGCTGCTGGCTGCATCGCCCCGGGTGTGTGCCAGCGAGAGGCTGTGCCCCAAACCACTGCAGCTGCTGCGATGCCCTCCTGACCCTGTGCCTTCGGTTACTCCACGAAGTTTCGAAGTTCAGGCAGGAGCCTCAGCGAGGGTCGGCTGTACCTGCCAGGAGTCAGAAAATATTTACTCTTCTTTGACTTCCCCAGTGAGATGTGGGCCCTGCTCCCCACCTGTTGTGGGATTTCCTCCAAATTGAATGGGAATTTATATGCTGAGGAGCCAAAAATGCCAAAGGGCCCTTACCATATCAATAACTAAGATTTACATAAGGCTTTGCAATTTGCAGAGAGCCCTGGAATATGTTTCATTTGATTCTTAGTGAGACTGGGAGTGTATTTTCGTTTTTGAGATGAGGAGTCTAAAGGTCAAAGAGGTAAATTGACTAGCCAAAAGTTGCAATGCCATGGAAGAAACAGAAAATTCTGAGTGGCTACCACACGTTACCTGTAGTCCTGATGCTTTCATGCCCACTATCTTTTAAAAATACATATTTTAAATATGTTATTTAACCACACAATCCAAATATTAACATTTGAAAATGTAATCAATATTTAAAAATGATCAGAGATGGTATACACTCTTTTTCATACTACGTTTTCAAAACCCAGTGTATATTTTCTATGATAGCACCTCTCAATTAAAAAAAATTACTGCAATCTTTGCCATAAACGTGTGCATTACTCTCAAAGGTGCTCCCTGCCCTCTTATTTATTATTGTTATGATTATTTTGTGATAAGAACACAACATAAAATCTACCGTCTTAGCAAATTTTTAAGCACGTAATATAATATTGTTATCTATAGGCTCTAAGCTTTTCCATCCCTTGTTCCGGCCCCCTGCGTGTTTTCTAACCAGAGCTGCGGAAACGACATGCCTCGACTCTTGTCTTCTCAGACTGCTCTCCATAGGGGCAGAAAGGGCTTTCTTCCCCTTCCTATGTGGCAGGAAGCCACCTTTTGTCATATCCTGCGTCTTACTATTCTGTGGCTTATGAGAAAAAAATCTGCCCTAGTCTACCAGGCTTGGTTCACAGGGAGTTAAAATGCCAGCACTGGGAGATTTCCTAAGACAAAACAAAATAAAACAAAAAAGCAGACAAACCCCCAATTCTCAAAGGTCTGGCTCTTAAAATTGAAAACCAACATTTTCACAATTATTTCCTCTCCTTTGAATTATTTTAAAGTGTATTTTGAAATGAGAGCTAGAAAGTGCTTTATTTTAGATGGTTGCTACTTCCAGTGTGGTTTCCTCTGAGCAGTAGCATCCCCGTCTACCCTGGGTGCTTGTGAAAACGCAGACTCTCAGCCCCCATTCCATTCCTGTGGGAGTCCCAGTCTGCACTTAAAGAGGATCCCCTGGGGATTTGTGTGTATATTAAAATTTGAGAAGCAACCATTCTTGGTAATTTCTGCTCTATTCCTGAAGTATCTTCTCAGCCACGATGTAGACAGAGTGACAGATTTACTAGGAATTAAAAATGCATCGGGTAATTATATGTATCTCATCCCCAAAGCCAGCATCTTATTTAATGAGGAAACACCTGCCAAAGTCAGGAATAAGACAAAGATGGCCAATATCATCATTATTATTTAAAGCCTTTTAAAAAATTATCATTCAGTGCCACTGGAGAGAAGCATACGAATTAGAAAGGTAGAGATAAAATCATCTCTACTTCAGATGATTTTATTTTATATCTGGAAAACTAAAAAAAAAATCATTGAGAAAAATATCAAAACATTTGGGATAATTTAGTTAAATACCAGGTTATAAAATCAATATATAGAAAGCAGTAGCTTCCATATATAAAAATAACTGGTTGGAAGATACAGAACTCCCTTTTAAAATTGCAACAAAAATAACAACTAAGTGCCTGGGCATAAATCTAACAAGAAGTGACTACAATGCACATAAAGATACTGTAAAATACAACTGAATGACAAAAAAGTAAACATGAACAAATAATAAGCCATATCATGACTTTAGATAAAAAGAGACTTAATATTGTAATGATATCTGTTCTGATAATAACACATTATTTTTCTCGATGCTGAACAAATTGATTACATTTCATCTGGAAAAGCAATTATACATAAATAGCTTGGAAAACCTTAAAAAAGAAAAACAATAAGGGGGTGCTAGATCTTAGACCAGATGTTAAAACATATTACAAAGTCTCTATAATTAGAAGAAAATTATATTGGCAAGTGAATAAACAGACAAACTAATGGAACCAAATAGAAAACCCAGAAATAAACCTAATTGCACATGAAAATTCAGACCATGATAAAAACAGCCTCTGAAATTAGTGCTTTTAAAATATAGACTTTTAAAAAAGCAGTGTTGGAACAACTGGATAGCCACACAAGAAAGATAAAAATGAATTTGCCTTCATATTTTATACCAGTAGAAATTTCAAATGAGTAACAGATCTGAATGTAAAAAATGAAACCGTACCAATCAATACTAGCAGAAAACATGAGTGAATCCTTCATAAGATGCCAGTGAAAATTTCCCAAATTAAGGGAAAATTTTGATAGCTTTGGCTATGTTTTTTCAAATTCTTCCTAGCAAAATGCCACTAAACCTGTATTTTATGAAATAAAAATGCAGGTGACATCCAGGGAAATATTGGCTACTTTTTTTTCAAAGAAAAAGGGTTAATATCTTTACTACTTAAAAATTTTCTACAAATTGAGATAAAAACAAAACCTTATAAAACTAAACAAGAAATATGTACACAGTTCACAAGAAAAATTCAAATGGCACTGAAAGACATGAAAAGATACTCAACCTTGCCCATAATAAGAGAGATGAAAAACAAAACATTGAAACACCATCTCTCACCTATCAAACTGGCAAACATCCAGGAGTGCAACAGTTGGGCTTTGTTGGCAGGGCTGTGGAGAAACAGGCACCCCACACTTGGCTGATGGGAGCGCAGCCCTGGTGCAGGAACTTGTCTGCATCTGACAATAATCTGACTACATAAACATTTATGCTTTGGCTTGGCAAGCCACTTCACAAAATCTTTCCTAAAGATTCACCTGGAAAAGAATTGAATGTATATTTTTGTATAAGGCCACTTACGGTAGCCCTATTTGTAACTGCAAAATAGAAAATAGCCCAAACGTCTAACAAAAAGAGATCAGTTGAAAGAAACAATGGTCCCTTCATACGATGGGGCACCACAAAGTGGTTGGAGGCAATGAAGGTGATCTCTGTGTCCTTCCATGGGTAGAAGTATTTGAGGAAAAGCAAGAGCAGAACAGTGTTTATAATGCGTTACCTGTTATCTAAGAAGGGTGTGGAATATGAGCATATATTATGTTAATAAAACATTGGAAGGATAGAAAAACCAAATGGTTTTCTGGTAAGAAATGAGGAGCGTGTTAACGGGGTGGTGGGGCTAAGGGCCGATGCTGGACGTCTCTCTAAATGTACTTGGTTTGATAGTATGACCTTGGAGCCATGTAAATGTTTTTACCCAATTTTAAAACAAAAGTAGATACAAATAAAGACAACAACAACAAATAAGCCAATCCATAAAAATAGGAAACAAAATGAAGCAAAATAAAACAAATGTATTTCAAATTCATGGGTCTGTCTCTTAGGAACATAGAGGGTTATTCCATGCGACTCTAAAGCACGTGTAATTTGAAAATGCGTTCTTAGTAAAACATATCCCAAGGACAACAAGACCTGCGAAGGTATCTTAGACTATGCCTAGTAACCATATTGTTAGTATTAATATTGATATTTTGAAACCGTAGGATAAAATAAATGAATAGTGTCATTAGGAATCAAAATTATCCGGGTAAAAGTGACACATATGTAAAGTTAGAGAATTTAAAACCATGTATTCTGGAAATATGATACGTTTTTCTTTTAAAAACAAAACAGAAATAACAAAATTTACTTCGTAGCTCTGGACACTGGGAAGCCCTAGAAGCTACGATGTCTCAGTAGCAGTTAGTATTCCTGCCTCCCAAATTGCTGTCTCTCAGTACCATTTCCTGAGGCTCCGGGTGGACATTGCTGACTCAGGAGCTAACTTGAAAGGATGCCTACTGGCCACAGAAGGACTCAGCTGAGCGTGAGGACGAACAGTGCTTGTGCCGTGGCTGAGTGACTCAGTGGGTTGGAACATCATCCCGTACACTGGAGGGCTGCGAGTTTCATTCCCGATCAGGGTGCATTCCTGGGTTGCAGGTTTGATCCCCAGTTGGGATGCATAGGGGCGGCAACCGGTTAATATTTCTCACATCAATGTAGTTTCTTCAGAGAAGTCTTTCTTGACTGTTCTAGGTCAAGTTGTCGTTCCATCCCCAGTGTAATGTCCAAGTCTATTGTTCCTTTATAATAAGCACTTATTTTCTGAAGAATTATTTACCTCTTTGGTCACTTGTCCCCCCCCCCTTAAAATGTAAGCTCTAGGAGAGTAGAAAAACATTGTATTAATTACTTCTGATTCACCTGGCCTAGAAAATGACTGGTACTTGAGCAGATACTCAATAAATTGGTGCTGAGTGAATGAATTTGTTTCCTGGAGATCTGGGGCATTGTGTGAAATGAACTAGAAGACTGCTACTGTTGCAATAATCTAGATGAGAGGACAGAGGGACCATTTCTGGCTGAGCTCAAATGGAGAGGAGGAGAGAGAGGCCAGGGAACATCAACAGATCTGAAAAACTGATTGTATGAGGTGGGGGGAGGGAATAGAGAATTCGACCCAAAATGACATGGCTGCGGTGTGATAGTAGTCTCATCAACCGGAGTGGAACCAGGAGGATGAAGGTGATTGTGGATTCTGTTTTTATGTACGAGGATGGGAAGCTGGTGGTGAATTAGATATGAAGAATGTGACCCAGGGGAGAGGTCACCTCTAGGGACAGCTTTGGGAATTGTCTGCACACAACTGCTAATTAAACCCATGGGGCTGATTGGAGGCTGCCACAGAGGAGAGGCCCAGAAAGAGAAAAGAGCGAGACAGACCTCAAGCAAGCCAGGAGAGGAGCAACCCAGGGAGGCAGGATGGTCCCATGTTGAATGCTGCCCAAGGCTGCCGAGGACGAAGCTGATGAAGAACCATTGAATGTTGTCTTGAGTCAGAACATCCTCTGCTTTTTAAACCTCATTCTTTCCTCTTCTGTAAAAGTTGCTTATGTTTTCTTTTTAGTCCAGCAGCACTCAGAAACTTTTCCTAAAACACAACAAAACAAAACAAAGATTTAGCTTTTCTTCACCTCTGTAGATACTGTCACATTCTAATCATCACTCTTCACTGGGTTTCCTCAAGTTCTCAGATTGAGTCTTTTGCATAGACTCATTCTCTGTCTATTGTGGGTCTGTTCATTAGGAGCACAACAGTAATAAAATAAATATATGCCACTCTTACCTGCAGGAAAAACCCACAATATTTTCTTTCTTTTGTTTTTTTTATTATACAAACGATAAATTCATCTTATTAAAAATTTAGACAATTATGAACCATCAAGAGTGCAAAGTTACATTGTCTTTAAAATCGACCAACTCCTCTCTCCAGAGCTTACTGTTGTTTACCATTTGGTGTATGTCCTTTCAGATCTGTGTGTGTGTGTTTTACAGAAAGAGAAAATTATAAATTTTAGTGCATAGACTCAGGTGTACAGGAAATCAAAATTTATTTTTCTATAACTGAATTTAATTTGTATTTTAAGTCTCTTTCTGCTGGGTCTTGGGGAAAGAATCGCAGTCAGTTCAGAGTTGTCCTAGTCACACACACACAAACACCCTCCCCCTACCCCACCCTGCCTTCACCCAGGATTGCACCTGAATTCCAGGGGCTTAGGGGGTGTTGAGGTTTTACAGGTCAGGGGAAGGGCTGAGGTGGTCCTGGGTCATTCATCATGTACCCAGCTGGACCTTGGTTCTCCTTCCCGGTTGTTGAATCATCCTTGCCCATCTGGTCCATGTAGGGCACTGTTGTGTCCTTATGCTCATTTTCAGGCCTTCTTGGATTTGACTCTTCATCTCCCCTTGGGCACACAGAAAACATACCGCATTTTTCCTGTATCACACAGGAATTAGGAAACTGTTTCAGGGGGTCTCAGCTTCTCTGGGCCTAGACCCACCACAAATCCATTTGTTACTGTTCTGTACCACATTGCCTTGTGTGAGCAGGCTTGTTGTCACTTTCTTTAGACTGTTACCTTGGAGTGAAGACATAAGTTCCCTTGGCTCTTGCATTTCCCAAGTCTATTTCAGGTTTCCATCATTCTTCTTCAGCTGGGATTAGTGCCTCAACACCTGCATCCGTACCAAATTCTTTTGCTTCTCTTCTGAGGCTCCCCTATTCCAAGTCTGCAAGTCATTTATTTAATCTTGGAGTAGGGTGACCAACTGTCCTGGTTTTCTGAGCTCAAGAGGCTTCTCAGAATGTGCGACTTTCATTGCTAAATTTGGGAAAGTTTTTGGGCAAAAAGGCACATGTTGATCACCTTCTTTGGGAGTGGGGATGAGTGGTGAAGGGGAAAACTGGGCTGTTCTTCCGCCCCAGTCCTTGCTCACTTGAAACCACTTGGACAAGGCTCACCACTAGCATGGCCCTTGGAGAGGAGCAATGTTCTCTCTATGCCAGGCACTTCCCAGGTGGTTTTCTTCACCAGACTTTATAGGAGGAGCCTCCAAATGGAGGAGAGGGCTAGGGGATGATCTTGACCTATATCTGCACAGCAAGCACCCGTTCTTTACTGAGATGTCTTGTTGATTTGGAGTGGCTGGAAGCTCCAGAAGCTTCCAATCCTTGGGCACCAGTTGATACTGGGGTCTTAATAGTGAGGGCTTGGGAGAAGGGTGGAGGAAGAAGTGCCTGTGGCCTCTGCTGTGCTTTGTTGGCTGACATTGGGCCTTCTCAGTTTCCAGAGTCTCACAGGTCACTCTTGAATAGATTCATCAGATTTTTCTCCATACTCCTCTCTCTCCATGGAGGGCACAATGCTAGTGTTAAAAGGATTAGATTCTTTTACATGCTTTATCTTCACTTGTTTGCCCCTTTCTCACCAGACACTACCCTTCTGCGATCAAATGGGAAACATCTCCCGCGCTCCTGAATATGTGTGAGTGTCCGTATGCAGAGTCAGTGTCGGGCAGGTGGGGGCTGTGGCAGGAGAGAACAAAAGCTATCTACACTAGCAACAGGCAGCAAGAGGTGACCTGTTATGGTAATGTTGTTCATTTCTAAGTGGAATATGATTTGTGAACCTTGTAGATGTTACTCCCCAAGCTTTCCGCTACTTCTTGAATTTGCATATTCTGCCACCCTCTACAAGATATACTGTACTCTTCTAGCCTATCTCTCTCATACTCCATCTGAAGTGTCATCTCCTCTGTGAAGCCTTTCCAACTCTCCCAGGAAGAGAAAAAATGAATAGTCATTGGCTTGAATGAGTAAAGTTAGATAAGAGAAAGTGTAATGGAGCAATCATATTATCATGTTGGCTTCTCAACATATGCATGAATAATGTGCGGAAATAAAGGCTGTAAGAGAATCAAATAGCTCTGGAACCACCAGAGGAACAATTGCTAATTGCAGAGGGCTAGTTTAAGTCCGTTTGAAAAGCTGCAGTGTCGGTGAGAGTAGGAAATAGTTGGCTTTATCTCTTACCATAAAGATGAATGATTTTACGCATCTGCCTAGCAGAGTGGCATGTTGTAGCTGTGGGAAGAATCCCAAATTCTGGGTCACCTATCCTTTAAATCTCTGCTGGGGACAAGAAGACCCTTTCCCCTGGAGTTTTCATTTTATTTTCTTTATTTTTAATTTTATGGCCACTCATAGTATATACTATGAAGCAAGACAGTCTTCCACAACATAATTTTTTATGACTTTTTACAAACACTGGCCTGTTAAACAGAGGTATGTAATGTTTTGACAATAATAGTAGGTGGTATTTGTTGAGTGCTTGCTACATGTTTAGTGCCATTCTAAGTGATTGACATGTATTAAATCATTTAACACCAGAGCAACTCCATGTGGTAGGTATTGATATTGTTGTTGTTATTATTGTTTACAGATGAGGGACCTGAAGAGCAGAGAGTTGAATTAGCTCGCCTAAGGCCTCTCAGCTATGAGATATGAGCCCACGTAGTTTCTTTCTAGAAACTTTGCTTTTTACCAACGTGTAGTTTACTGCTTCTCTGTAAGAAAACCCCTAATGGGGGGCAGGGGGGTGGGTTGGAGTGAGCAATGGGGAAAAAGGCAGGACAACCGTAACTGAACAACAACTTAAAAAAAAGAAAACCACTAATACTGCCTTTCAACTTTACATTTTCCATGATAAATACAAAAAAAAGTATTTACTATGACAACCATACAAATGATAGATCTATCACACACATGCACTATTTTTAAAGTTTATAATGATTAGGCTGGTTTTGGGGGCAAGCTGGCATCAGGAAACACAGCACACCCACTTCTTATCGTAATTAATGCTTCAATTCCTCCCCAAGCCTCTTAAGCATTACATTATTTTATTTATTTGTTGCCCTTGTTTGCCTGTAACATAGGTCTCATGACAGCAGGGTTCTCATCTGCCTTGTTTACTCTGTCCCCCTGATGACTGGAACATAGCCTAGAATATGGTAGGTGTCCAGGAAAACAGGCCCAACTTATATTTATCATGTGTTTTTATTATGATGGATGCTATAGACATTATATGTCATTATACCTTTTCTTTATGATATATTATAAATATATAAATTATATATTGAATATATTACATACATGTTTACATATTTAAATATCATACATATGTTTATAAATATATAATATTATTATAAATGAATATAAATACTAACAGCCCACTGTTGAATTGAATGCTTATTTTTTGGTTTTATTCTTCACTACCTTTTGTCTGTTAACGATGGTATAGTTTTTATTTTATGTGTAGCATTGCGTTATTAAAGTCTCTTTAGAAAATGAAGGCACTGTCAACAACTTAAGTGACATTTAGGAGACCATGAGAGTTGTATTTTAATAAATACATCCGTATGACATTAATGAACACCCATCTTCACCTTGTGTTGAACCTCAGAAAACACAGCAACCTCTGAACATCCCCTGTCTTGCCTTCCTTTCCATCTTTCACTTGTTGAATTTTTGCTTTGTCTTCTGGACCTGGCTTGAATGTTAGTCCCCATGACGTCTTCCCAAATACACCTCCCTAGAAGAATACTTTATTGTCCCTCTGGGATCTCA
Source organism: Macrotus californicus (assembly GCA_007922815.1). Lineage (NCBI taxonomy): Eukaryota > Metazoa > Chordata > Mammalia > Chiroptera > Phyllostomidae > Macrotus > Macrotus californicus. Next base: position 27,821 of record VMDR010005071.1, on the reverse strand, counting down.
GAGCACTCTGTAGTTACTTGTTTATGTGTCTGTCTCCCAGACTAGATTTTGCTCTCCTAGGAGAAGGGATTATGCCTTAGACATTTTTGCATCCCTGGTACCTGGCCTGTAGTAGCTACTTAATAAATGCTTCATGAATATATAATCTTCACGGAGTACTGGGAAGCCAGGCAGTCTAAGCAGTAAGTAGAATGAATGAAGATAACTTTTATTATGATATCATGTATTTGAAATACTGTGTATAGCATTACATTTTAAGTGGTGGGATGCTAGATCTAAACCATCCTTAAAATATTTTTAAAATTTTGCAGCCAGATGAATTAGTCATTACTTCCAAATAATTACGCATTAAAACCTGGTAATTGAAGCAAAATGAAAATGGTATATGCACTGGCCCCTTCTTGGTGTTGATAGTACACAAATAAATTTATTCTATGTGATTAGTAGGATCCATCAGCAGTGAATTATAAATTTTCCCTTGCAGAGGCAGCTCTTTCTCACTAATTTATATATAGGCAAAATCCCACATCCAGCATAGAAAACAAGATAAAAATAACTGCATGTATTTATGAGCAACTACAGTTATAAACCAGTACATTCCCCCTTTGAGAAAATAGTGTAAAATTCAAGTGTGGGTTGTAGTTTGATTATGGAGATCTGTCTGTCATCTGCTTTCAGATACATTTCAAGAAAACCACTGGCTAATTAAATTTATTATTCATCTTCTTTCTTTGAGAGAAAACCTGTGCAGATTATCTGAGGCAGATCATGATGATAAGGAAAAAGCGGCACACTCTGAGTTGGCCCCAGATCACAGCTCTGTCTGGTAACAAGAGGTCCAGGTGAATGGGGAGGAAACTGTTTGGGCAGAATTTTCCATAAGAGGATGTATTCTTCAGTCTTCTTTCCTTTAGCAAAGGGAGGAATCTTCAGGGTTCTTCAAAGGAATAAAAATCATAGCGCATTGGCTGCAAAAAGAAACCCAGCCCCCATCTCTATAACATTGCCCAGCAATGAGAAAGTCACCAGCTATCTCTCGGTGTATTTTCCTGGAGTTGAACAGTTTCGTGCATCTGGTTTAGAAATTGAGAATTCTCCCTCTTTGAGGTTAACTGCCTGCAAGAGTGAAATAAGGAAGGTAAATCAGCCATCTGCTGAAGAGCTTACTAACCAGGCTACGGCGTGGGCAGCATTTACCTCTCAAGGAATCTGGATTTCAGTGTTTTTACAGTCATCTGTTTGTCTTCCCGATGCCACTGCATCCTCTGGAGCCCGGCTAATGATCTTAAACATATGGCTGGGGCTGCTTTCCTTGTCCACTTCCATTATGATTTAAACTACTGGAGGGCAGGACTATGCACCTGTGTGTGTGTGTGTGTGTGTGTGTGTGTGTGTGTGTGTGTGTGTTGGCTGAAGAGCACCTGGAACACTTCCTTTGTCCCATCTTGGGCAATATTACCGATGGTGAACATTTCACTGAGCAATTCCCCCCACACCAAAATCACTTTGTTTGTGTCTTTGTGGGGTGGGGGGAGGATAATAATACAAACAATAGCTTTTAAAAGTTTACCAATCCAAGAAATTTAGTACTAGAAATCTCATAGATAGTCCCTTAAATTTTATGCATCGGGGAAAAAAGCACATTGCTGGTTATTAGGAAAGGTGCGTGCATTTTTATCATAAAATATTTACAGCACTTCTTGGTATTCTGGGAACATATAATTAAAATCCTGGTACCTTAAATAGTTTCAATATTAACCACAAGAGTGTGAACTAACCCCACATATATTTGATCACTTAAAATGACTAGAAAAAAGATGAAATTGCCCCAATGTATCTTTTTTACTCCTTTTCTTCACTTTGTATTTACAAGTTGCAATTGAGGTTTGAGTTTTGCTAAATAAATGTCAGATATTTCTAAGAATATTGGTCAACGCTATTGCTACTAGAAACTATAATTTTTACATCTGCCCTTTAGAAGGAGTTTATTAAGGAAACTGTCTTCCAAAACCAGAGCCTGACTTAGAAAAAAGGCACTGACTTGTAATAATGTTCCTTTCTAATCCCAGTTCCAAGACTTTCTCTGGTGTGAGCTGAGACATAGTTAACCCTTCCAAGTTGCGGCTTCCTTATCTACGAAATGCAATTAATAATTTCCATTTACAGGGTAATGGTGAGTGTTAAGCCAGGTAATATATGCAGAGTGCCTGGCACTGAGTAAACACAACAAATGGTAACTATTTGTGAAAAAATAATAAAGACATTGAAGATATTTTTAGATGAAAGCAACAATCAAGGTGCACAGTATACATTTTTTAAAAGATAAGTGTTAAATCAGTGAACAAAGTTCCTCAACTTTGCCTTCATTCAATTTTCCATGTATATTTAAACATAGTTTATATTAACTCTCCCGGTTCCTAAAATTTTTCTTAATTGTAATTCTAGATTTCCCCGTAACTTGTTCCATCCATTTTTCTGATCCAGCGGTTGGATAATCAGTTTTGAGCTTGTTCTTCGCACTGGGCACATTGAAATATAAACCCTCCCCACAGGGGAACGGCTGTCAGAGAGCCAGGTGTAGCTCCGGGACAATCAAATCTGGGGGCGAGTGTCATCTCCTGAACTTGCTATCTTTGGGGCTCATGATGTAACCTTAAACATGCCTTATCAGCTTCTTCCTCCATAAAATGAAAACACTTCCAATAGGATTGTTATGATGTCCAAAGGAGATAATGCATGTAAAAGAATTTTATAAATAATAAAGCATGATGGAATAATCAGTATTATTTTGAAATGTTTTATCCTTAAAGACCAGACCAGCATTTATGCATTTTCTGATTATAAATGTAATCAGTTAATTATGGGTTTCTTCCAACCAGTAGGCGTTTTCCTTCCTGCTACATAGGCAAGTCTCCTCGCCTTGCGCATGGTACAGACAGCACATTCTATACAACATTGTATAGATAGGACTGTGATTCCGATTACGCACACACGGACTTTAGAATTAATGCTGATATTCATTCTTGATGCCCCTGAAATTATGTTTTCAGTAGGTGGGGACACTTTGGCATGCATGCATGTGGCAGTGGAGTAGCTCTATTCTTTAAAAACCCTCTTAAGTTCCCCTTTGTGTGGGAATTAAGAAACAAAAAAGCATTGGTTGCCTCAGGACTTGCCTAAAGTGTGTTTTTTCTTTCTAGTGACAAGAAGTATCTGCAATCGGGTCTCTGAAATATTTCTGAGGGGGTGTCCAAAAATTCCAGAGAGCTTTTTAAACCTAGGCTGACGACTTGAGCAATGCTTCACTCAGCTTTCTGGGAATGAAGTGTGGAGCTTTCTGGCAGAAACTTTGGCAGTTCATCGTATGGCGCTTTGCGTGGGTGGAACAGGAGTGAAAGGACTTTCTCCCGGAGGGCACGGCGACGCTCCTGAGAGTCTTGTGGGGTGTGTGCAGGGCTGACCGTGAGCACAGCAGAATGGGGGAGCGGCTGCTCATAGGATGGGGTACTGGGACTATCGGGTGCTTGCTCTCAAAGACCACCCGTGTAAGTGTAATAGATCTCGAAGTGCCACCGCTTGGAGAGTAACACATGGTTCGTTGGGGTGGCGAGTGGATTTAGAGACAACTTTAATTGTAAAGGCCGTCATCAGATAAAAGGTGTACTGCTCCTAGCGCACTAAGAAGCAACTAGTATAGTTAAACCATTTATAATAAATGGTAAATCAGACCGAACTCCTTCCTCCGTTCGATGAAGCCCAGAGGATCCTAGCGATGCCAACCCCTTTTTCAGCTCCAGGGTTGAGTCTTAAATCAGTCACGGGGATTCCAGTCTCCTGTGTAGTGTCTGGCTTGGGAACACAGCAGAAGCCAGTCATCACACGGCATGCCACCGCCAGATGTGGCTACTTGATCTAAGGTGGCTTTGAGGGACTGAAAAGGAATTTTTATTCCATGGTTAGTTTCTTTCCTTCTCTCTTTCTTGCTAGATGTAACCAAGACAGCAGGAGGCCCCATTGCTGCTGGTTGTCCTGGCGGCTGCCTGAGGACGAGGGCGTGTCCCGATGAGGGCAGAGCGCGGTGAGTACCAGAGACCCAGAGCCAGGGCCCCTCACCTGGACTTTCGATATCCTGTTACAGGAAATAATAATTTTCTTTATTGTTTAAAAAGTTTTGACTTGGTTTCCTGTATCTTTTACCCCAAAGCATTCTAACAAATATGGCCCTCAGTGAATATTTGTTAGATAATTTGTTAAAGGAATGAATAAGGGTAAAAGTGAGCAGGAGGACAGCCAGAGAGGCTAGGAGGAGAGAGGAGGGATAGGTCAGTTGAGTGCTTCGATGCCTTGAGCCTGGAGTGAATTACTGGGCTGGGAGCTCGGCAGCAGAGCTGCTGTGCACAGGGCCCTCCGAGGTGCACCGTGAAGGGCCCGTTTGAGTGCCCAGGAGCTGTGTGGAGCTACACGGCTTGCCAGGAGTTCACCCGAGTGGGAACTAAACACTGGCTGCGCCCCAGGCTGGCTCCAGGGTTCAGTCTGCAGGAGGACGAAGCTGACTTTCACTTGTTTATTAATTTACTAGAACTGCAAATTCTGTGAGGCCGAGTGCTTTTTCCACTTTGTTCACTGCTGAGTCCCCTGGATGACTGGAAGAGTGTCTGCCACAGGATGGAACTTAGTACCTGTTTTTAATTTTTTTAATAACAGCTTTATTGTGATATAATTCATGTACCATAACATTTACCCTGTGCCGTGGATTTCACTATGTTCAGAGTCATGCAACTATCACCAACATCTAATTTTGAAACATTTTCATCACACCAGAAAGAAACTCATTAGCAGTCACGCCCCACTTGCCCCTTCCACCAGCTCCTGGAAACTGTGATTTTTTTTTTTTTGAGGAAAGGAGCATCCTTATCTCTGAAGACAAAGGATCACCAAGAAAAACCCTCATAAACAGGCGCTGTTCAGTTTTCCCCAGTGCACTGCACTCACCTCATACTCTTTAACCTGCCACGTTCCTCCGTGGCTGCCCACTCTGCATCAACCTGGCATAAAGATGCTCACGTCTTCATTTCTTTATGAAGGCTTTCGTGTCATGAAAAACTTATACTAAATACATTTGTAGGCTTTTCTCCTGTTAACAGATTTTTGCCAGTTTACTTTTCTGACCCAGTCAGGGACCTCAAGAGGGTTGAGGAAAACCTTTTGCTTCCCTACAATATCAAGATTGAATTAAAAAATTAAAATATATTCCATATGCCTTAAAACTCACCCTTTCAGTGGTTTTTGGTATATACATAAAACTGTGCAACCATCACCGCTAATTCCTGAATATTTTTAATCATCCCCCAAGCAAACTCCATGTCCATTAGCAGTCACTGCCCAAGGCTCCTTCCTCCTGGCCCCTGACAGCCACTCATCTGCTTTCTGTCTCTGTGGATTAATCTATTCTTGACATTCCGTGCAAATGGAATCAAATGCTAGATGGTCTTTGGTGACTGACTTTTTTTTCACTTAGCATGATGGTTCCAAGGTCCGTCCATGTGGTACCACGTGTCAGCATTTAATTTCTTTCCGTGGCCCAATAGTGCCCCGTTGTGTGAATATACCACCTCTGGTCCTCCATTTATCAGACATTTGGGTTATTTTCAGTTTGGGGCTGTTTTGAATAGTGCTGCTGTAAAGATGTATCTATAGGTTTCTGTGGGGACATGTTTTTAATTCTCTTTGGTGCCCAGGAGTGGGTTGCTGGATCGTATGCTAGGTCTATGTTTAACTTTTGAAGAATTGCCAGACTGTTTTCCAAAGTGGCTACACCATTGTACATTCCCCTCAGCAGTGGGATTTTTTTCCACGTCCCTGTCAACCCTTGGCATTATCTTTTTTAGTTTTAGCTATCCTAGTGGGTATAGGTGGTATTTCATTGTGGCTTTTTGATGCCTGTTTTTCAAAGTGCCAATACATCTGGACCAAAAACCTCATTTGGTCTGCTTACCCTGTGAGGATGCCTCCCCACATACTCCCAGAACAACAGGATGATCAAAAGTAATCCCTGGCCATCTAGTGGGCTGGCGAGGAGTTTGGCCTGGGCACAGAAGTTGTTTTCTAAGCTGTGTCTGTGAAGGACAGACACCATCAGTGCATGAAGGCAGTACATCTTGCTATATATGCGGGAGCAGCACAGAACAGGCAGAAAGGGTGGAAACATTAAGAGGGCCTTTCTTGAACCTCATAAGAGACCAGAAGGATGTGAGGTTCTCCCAGTGAGGTGAAGACAGAGGTGGAGGGTAATGACAAGAATAAAGGTACCATGTCTCTCCTTTACCTCCGCCATTCTCAGCAGCCAGCCCTCCGGGTGGGGGGAGGGGGGGCGGGGAGTGGTCTTAGTAGGAATACTCTTGGCAATTGGTTGGGAAATTCTTCTTTGGGTGGAACTGTCCCATGGCAGAGCAGGGCTTTTACTGCCCCTGGCCTCTGTTCATTGACTGCCAGTATCCAACCCTCCATGCAGCATCCCCTCCCTCCAGGCATTGTGACAACCCAAACTGTCCCCACCCAATTTCCAAACACCCTACAGGGTGGTTGTAACTTCCTTGCCCTTGACTATTAGAGGAACTAAAAAATGAAAGCAGAATTATATCATGTGTATCTGTTACAGCTTGTAAGTTGTGGACATCCTGGAATAGAAGTTAAGTAGTTACTTCATGTCTACAAATTTACGAAAGTATTCAGGGGAAATCTGATGTCCCCAGACACAAGGAGGGCCCATGTGGTGAGCTAACTGAAATCGTACAGGACTTAGCTATTAGGTTAACTAAATCATTCTATTTTTACTTTGGGCAGGAACTCTGTTCATGTGTGTAGTCATTTACTTTATACTAAGTGGAAACTGATTGACCATTTAATACACCTTTGATTAATGAAAACAGAAAAAGAATTACATGCTACTTAGTGACTATAGTTTATTTATTTAGAAAAATGTCTTTAGTTTCGTGAACTTTGGAGGGTAGTTGGAATGGAAAAAGTAATTGAAAGGGTCTTGGCTGAGGCACTATTACATGATGTTAAGAGCATAGTACCTAGAAAGTGCCTGAGTTTGAATCCCACCTCCACCTCATCCTGTGTTTGACTCTGGACACGTTACTCACCCTCTTTGCTACTCATCCATCCATATCCCTCTGAAAACGAAATATTTTGCCTGTCAGTGTTGTTGTGAGGTTTAACTTCATCAGTTACATAAAATGCTTGAAACGGTGACTGTGACACACTAAATGTCATGCTAAGTGCAGCTCTGTGTGGTCCCTCATTGCAGACATGGAGACACAGAAGGCCCAGAGTGATCCAAAGACTCGGCTCAGATCACAGCCAAACTCAGCGTCAACCCCAAACTCACACATCTGACCCGCCCACACTCTACTCCATTTCCTCCTTATTTGACTAAGAAGTCAGTAGATCCCAGATGTTTCTGGATATTATCTTTTTTCTCCCCATTACTATTTCTGCACCCTGTCAGTAAGGAGGATCATGGCAAAGAAAGGTGTATTCTTCATTAAGCCTTTAAGAATAATCCTGCTCTTCCGTTCAGTTTAACCAAATTGAGACTGTCAGTGCCTTAGACATGCCTCTGGGTTGGTGGGCAGGCCTCACTGATTCTGAGGAAGAAAGAAACTTCGTCCAAGCATCTGAGAGCCATATCCAGGTATAGCTAAGTCTTTCCTGTTATTGCTGTGCTCCTAGAATTAAAATAATAATGATAGCTAATAATGAAGATGAACTTCTGCTGGGTTTTATTCAGCTAGGTGAAGTTATGTTGCAAAGAGAGCAAGTTTGGAATTGAGCCTGTCGTCCAACAATCCTGACCGAAGCAGAACTTGATAATGAGCCCAAGTGAAGACTTTGGGAGAGGCTTTTTTTTTTTTTTTCTAAACTTTGGGAAATTCATGCTGCCTTTTCATACTGACTTCCATAAAACCTCTGTGCTTTTCTTTTCTTTTATAAATTTATTTAAAATATATGTTATTGATTATGCTATTACAGTTGTCCCATTTCCCCCCCTTCATTCCCCTCCACCCTGCACACCCCCTCCCACCCACATTCCCCCTCTTTAATTCATGTCCATGGGTCCTATATATAACTTCTTTGGCTTCTACATTTCCTATACTATTCTTAACCTTCCCCTGTCTATCTTCTACCTATCATTTGTGCTTCTTATTCCCTGTGCCTTTTCCCCCTCTCTCCCCACCCACTCCCCTGGTGATAACCCTCCATGTGATCTCCATTTCTGTGATTCTGTTCCTGTTCTAGTTGTTTGCTTAGTTTTTGTTTCTGTTTTAGGTTCAGTTGTTAATAGCTGTGAGTTTGTTGTCATTTTACTGTTTCTATTTTTGATCTTCTTCTTCTTAGATAAGTCCCTTGAACATTTCATATAATAAGAGCTTGGTGATGATGAACTCCTTGAACTTGACCTTATCTGGGAAGCACTTTATCTGCCCTTCCATTCTAAATGATAGCTTGGCTGGATAGAGTAATCTTGGATGTAGGTCCTTGCCTTTCATGACTTGGAATACTTCTTTCCAGCCCCTTCTTGCCTGCAAGGTCTCTTTTGAGATATCAGCTGACAGTCTGATGGGCACTCCTTTGTAGTTTACTGTCTCCTTTTCTCTTGCTGCTTTTAAGATTCTTTATCTTTCATCTTGGGTAATGTAATTATGATGTGCCTTGGTGTGTTTCTCCTTGGGTCCAACTTCTTTGGGACTCTCTGAGCTTCCTGGACTCCCTGGAAGTCTATTTCCTTTGCCACACTGGGGAAGTTCTCCTTCATTATTTGTTCAAATAAGTTTTCAATTTCTTTCTCTTCCTCTTCTCCTTCTGGCACCCCTGTGATTCAGATGTTGAAATGTTTAAAGATGTCCTGGAGGTTCCTAAGCCTCTCCTCATTTTTTTGAATTCTTGTTTCTTCATTGTGTTGTGGTTGAATGTTTCTTTCTTTCTTCTGGTCCACACCATTGATTTGAGTCCCGTTTTTCTTCCCATCCCTGTTGGTTCCCTGTACATTTTCCTTTATTTCATTTAGCATAGCCTTCATTTGTTCATCTAATTTGTGGCCATATTCAACCAATTCTGTGAGCATCCTGATTACCAGTGTTTTGAACTGTGCATCTGATAGGTTGGCTATGTCTTTGTCACTTAGTTGTATTTTTTCTGGAGTTTTGATCTGTTCTTTCATTTGGGCCATTTTTTTTTTTTGTCTCAGCATGCCTGTTACGTGTAAGGGGTGGAGCCTTAGGTGTTCACTGGGGTGGGGCAACCCACGTCGCTGTGTCGTTGGGGTGGTCTGAGAGGGAACAATGCCACCTGCTCCACTCTCTGCTGGTTTTCAGTCACTTCGCTTATTACCCACAAACAAATTGGGCCATTCTGGTGATGATTCCCAGGTGGGTGGGCTTGTGTACATTCTAGGACCCTGTGGGTCTCTCCAACGAGCTCTCCTGTGAGGCTGGGAGTTTCTCCTGCTGCCGCTTCAACCCCCACAGGTGTTTTCAATCAGAGGTTTGAGGCTTTATTTCCCCAAGCTGAGACCCTGGGTTACGTGGTCTATCTCGCTCCCCAATTGTCCCTCCCAGTTTATCCGCACGTGGGTTTCAGACCGCTGGGTCCACCAACCTTGCCCGGTCCGCCAGCCGCCACCTTACCTCGAGTCCTCTCTGCTCCAGCTGCCCATTTTTGCCCCTCCTACCAGTCTGGGTGAGTGTTTCTTCTTTAACCCCTTGGTTGTTGGACTTCCATACAGTTAGATTTTCTGTCAGTTCTGGTTGTTTTTAGTTTTTAAATTTGTTGTTGTCTTTTTGGTTGTGCAAGGAGGCACAGTGTGTCTACCTATGCCTCCATCTTGGCTGGTAGTCCAAGAGGCTTGTTTTTAAGACAGCAATTTACCTTATCAGAAGCCAGAGGCTGGATTAGATTAGGGACTTTTAACTTTTTGTGCCTGTGATCCACTTCAAGAAACACATTCACATCACAACCCAGTGTACACACAGTGAATTTTTATAAACCAGTCTTTACCCATACTAAATGGAATGCATTCTGATACTTTCTATTTTTTTTTTTAAATTTCATTTTAAGAATACTGGTTGTAATCCGCCAAACTGACCTTAGAATCCACTTCTCATCTGTGACCTGCAATTTGTAAACACCATATTACATGGATCTTGGGGCATCTTCCTTAGTTCTGACACTACAATAACCTTTAATAACAAGAATACTACGAATATAACTTTGATAGTCTCTCATCCATTCCCCCCTTTATCTTAAAGTGTCAAAGGACCATGTGTGTAGCAGGGTTATTCTTATAGTGAAAAAACATTTGCTCTTTATATGTTCTTCACTTCCTGCTGGAGATTATCCCACTCCCAAATTGAAAGAAAGTACTTGCACAGCCTGAAGTAAACCTTGAAGTGTGTATTATGTTTATTAATGACTTTTTAGTAATACATTTTAAGTAATATTATGAGAGAGCTTAATTCTAGTGTCTACTATATTATAATTATCGCTGCATACAGATTCATTATTTTTAAAAACATGTCAAGCAGTAAGTGAGAAAAGAAAGTTGCAAATAGTATTTATCTTATCGCATTGTTAAGAGCATATATTTTTTTTAGAGACTGGTCAGTGGCTGTTTTAGGAGAGAAAAACTGGGGCACTGGGAATTCTGTTTGGGAAGGAGATTTACTCGTGTTACTGTGCACATTTTTATATAGTTTTGGAGGAAAATGCCATATTAACTTTAAGAAAATGCCCATACACATAGTTAACAGTTCTGTACAAAAATGGATTGGAGTAGAATGTACTCTGAGATAACTTTCCTTCTAAAAGTTAGGATTCTAGACCTTTGTGTGTGCTCAGATAGCCGTTTTATACCCAAAGCAAGTAGAACAAAACCAGTCCCTGCTGTTGAGGAATTTATATTCTCAAAGGTTTTGCAAGGAGAATGTGGAAAACATATGGCCATTTATGTGGAAGCTTAGCCATCTTGTGCAGATCCAATTGTCCTAGACAGCTTTTACAAATAATAGTTTTTTTAAACAACATTTAAAAATTATTCTAGATGCAAGTCCATGTAAACTGTGTTATTTTCTTCTTTGCCTCACCAAGAAACCATATAAATACAATTACAGAACATATTATTAGGAGCTGCAATTAATAACTAGATGGTGGCATGTCGTAGTAGTATTATCAGAGTCATTTGAGCTGCATAGGGCTATTTGTCTTAAACTTAGTGACTTCACTCTGCAGTAGTTTTTAGAGGTTTGGTTTTTCTGGGTTCTTCTAGATTACACTGTTGACCCCTTTCAGAATGTTGAGCTGGAGAAAGAAACTCTGCTCCATTTCAAATTCACAGGCTTAACAGACTTAGGAAAAAAAAGTAACAATGCTTTCCAGAACTGTATGCAAAATGCTAATGCGCCCTGAGTTTGGGCCTCAGCATTGAGGAGCACGTATGTATTTTCATGAATGTACTTTGTAATATCTATTTTAGTTGCTTGGAGCTCTTATTTTTATTAGTTCCTGGTTGTTGTCTGTGTTCCTAGAGGTACGGCTATCTAGTAGCTTGGAACATGGCCTAGAAGTATTTGAAAGGATGTGCAAGAATGGGAAGAACTGGAGAGAAGAACTCCATGGTAAATATTAAAAGTGAAAATCCCAAGTATGATGAGTTTTAAATAAATAGCATGGAGTATTTAAATATTAGGGAGTCTCTCTAGAAATATGCAATCAATTATTACAGTATATGTTGAATAAGAGATCATTTTATTCTCATTTACAGAAAAGTGAAAGATTATTAGAAACTCAAAAGAACAAAATGCTTTTTTAAAAATATATATTTTACTTATTTATTTAAAGAGAGGGGAAAGTAGGGAAAAAGAGAGGGAGAGAAACATCAACGTGAGAGAAAAACATTGATTAGCTGCCTTCTGTGGGTGCCCTGATTGGGGACGGAACCTACAACCCAGACACGTGCCCTAACCTAGAATCGAACTAGCAACCTTTTGCCTTGCTGGTTGATGACCAACCAGCTGAGCCACACTGGCCAGGGCAAGAACAAAATTCTTGCCCACATAAATTGCTAAAATAAAAAGGGAAAAGTAGGGCAAATAGTTATATTTTTTCTTTACTTTCAAAGTATTAAATTCATAGTATACATTTATATTGATCATCTTAGTGGTCCCTCATAATCTAACCAGGCATACCAGTCTAACAGCTAAAGACACAGAACGCCTCCACGTTGCTTGACCCCAGGGGCACCGTTCACTGTGTGCTGGGAGTCAGGGCACCAATCACAGAAAGTACAGTGTGAATAATGGCCCCTGGAGCTGGGGCACATGGCCGCTGACAATCATCACCAAGCTTTCTTCCTCCATAAAGTTGGCCAGTTTTGTGATGGGGTAGAGATAAAGGCAGTGAGTTTAGTCTTAAAGCAAACCATGGGAATGGAATTGGTAGGGGCGAAGCATTGGAAACAGCCGCAAGGGTAAACCCCACCCAGAAGCTATGCAGGGTGCTTTCTGGTTTGTCCATTGAAGGAGATGCCAGCTTCTGCCATGGACACCACCAGAGCATTCAGAATATGTGTCTACTGTGACACCATTTTAAGCGATTTCTGGTACTTTCCTGAGCTCCCTGAATGTGCATTTGACACAAAACACATCACAGGAAGTAATAACATCCTCTGGGGAAGGGATGCACAAAAATCTCACCAAAACAAACTTCAAATGAATCTAAACAAAACAGTAAAATACAACCAATGCACACAGCCAAAATCCCTGTGAAGCCAGGTCAGATTTTACAGGTTTTTATCCACGAAGGAGAGATTAGCTAGTGATAGGAACACAGCAGGGCACTTACATTATATTCAGACTTGAGCAAAACATTTAATTTGGCATGCTGTATGATTTTCCTAGGTGCTTTAGTTCCGCGTGGCCTTGCTATCACCACAGCCACACAGCCTGAAGATGGCTGATAGGCCACCTGTAAAAGATGACAACAGTGGCATTGTGTGAAACTCTGAGGGCTTGTCTTCGAGTGGGTCACCGTCGTTTGCACTTTGTGTAACTATTAATAATCTGAAAGAGGGAATGAACAGAATGCTAATGACAGTTCCTGAAAAGACTAAATTGGGAGGTGTTACCAGCTTTGATAAATGGCCAGGATATGAACAGCAGTTTGGTTCAAAGAGACCAAAACAAGTCAGAAATATGGGATGAAAAAAAAATTGCTCTCTGAAAGATACAACCCTATCTGGCAAAAATCACAGCAGAAGCATTTGCTGGAGGAGCAGTAGATTGCTAGTAGCAACCTAAGAAGGAGGAAGGGCTGGGAGAAAAGTGAACCAGGTTGCTGTAAATATTACAACAGAGAGAGCAGGCCTGTTTGAGGCGGTGCTGTAGCACCAGGGGAAGGAGGTTGTGATCTCTCATCCAAGCGTGGCTGAAGTTACTCTGAGACACTGCATTCAATTTTGAGCACTCAAACAAACAAACAAATAGTGTTGAGAGTCTTGGAAGGAACCCAGAGATAAATAGCAAAAATGATTAATGAAAGGGAGGCATTGATTTATGAAGAAAGATTCACAGAGTATATCGTGTGGCTGAGCGATGGCCAAAAAGACAACGTGGCATAGTCTAGAAATGATGACAATGTTTATCTTTATATTGAGGCATGACGTAAGGACAAAATATATATATATAAGGATAAAACAGGGCAGAATTAATTAGCAAGAGGAGAGACAGAAGGAAGAATTTTAAACAGTGCTGATTGAACTAATGCTAAGACCATTACTTATTCTGATAGAGAACTGCTCAGTTACAAGTCACTTTTAAAGGTAAATGCTGAATCCATTGTCAGTATGACATTTATTACCAGAAAGGCCACTGAAAGAAATAATATCATCCCAGCAATAATATGGATGGATCTCTTTTACTTTTAATTTTGTTGTTTCTCTTCTTTGATCTCTAAGTAAACAAACTTGCTTTTAACAGAATTCTAAGGACGCTTTTGTCAGTTTAATAAGGGGAAATGGCAAGAAAAAACAGCCCTTTATTCCTATCTTAAGCAAAACTGTAATACCATTTTCTATACTCACATTTTAATGAAGGATCCCCTGCCCACCCAGAAATAATGTAAAAATGAAAAAGAAAGAAGTGAAAGGCTTTATACGATTTTCAAAGACATCTACCTTCATTTGAGTGGACAGAATTTTTCTTAAAATTCGGGATTTTCAGTGATGGGATTTTCCCTGTCATCAACTGAAAAGACACCTATTTTTATAAACTATACAAGTGGTCATTTAACATAATCTTTTAAGGCTGAGAAAGTAAGATAACCCAATTGTGTTCCCACTTTTCTCTTTCCCATATTAGAGATAGGTATTATTTGTTGAAGGAAAATAAGACATTCAGCATAGAAAACAAGTACAGAAAAAGACAAGTACCTTATCCAAGGGTCTACAGTCTGATAGGAAACTAGTGAAAAAGGCCCACTTCAGGATTAGTATAAATGGCACTTAGCAAATTACTGGCAAAGTTAGATCATTAAGCCAGAATCTTAAGAAGATCTGGTTATGTTGTGAAATGTACACTATGGTAAACTATGAATCTTGAGGAGAGTGAAATTACTTAGTAAATGGCAAGATATATTTAAATGTTTCAGGGTTGAACTTGAGCTTAAAGCCTAGCTCTGACTCTTTGTTGGCATATCTGTAATGAAATCATAACAAATTACAATCACCCTGTTGTTTAATGATATCAAGCTACTGTAGTAGATAGTGGTTGGGTAGCACATAGCTTGTATTCAATGGATATTGGATGAATGAATGAATGAATGAATGAGTTGGGGAAATGACGGGCTCATGTTGGAGAAGGAAGTGGTTTAGTAGTTGACCTTAAAAAGCTCCACATGTCAAATCTCCTTATAACTGGTTCTCATTTCCACAAGGTCAATCAAATGTGACTATTGTCCCTTGCATGTTCCCCTCTAATCCTTTCAAGTTATATGTTATTGTTTTCAATATCAATATCACCAGGAATTTACAGAGCACCTACTCAGTGCTAAGTGCTGGGCAAGGTGCTGGGAACACAGGCTGAATAAGACAATATCTTTTCTCAAGGACTTTGCAGTCTGGTTGGGAAGACAACAAGTAAACAAATTATATTTATATAATATTTAACATAATTGTATTAATGTTTTATGTCTGAATATTATATACAATATATTATATGTAGTGATTTATTAGTATATATTTATATGGCTTTATATATAATAGAAATATTTAACAAAGTTATTATAACCCGTTGAGATAAATGTCACAGTAAGGGTTTGTGTCAGGAGCCAGGGAAGCACCAAGGAGAGCATGTTTAACTCGTGGGTATAACAAAAATGTGATCAAAGTACTGGGGCTTCTTTTCTCATCCAAGGATTTCTCTTGACATTTACTTTCCCCTGGGCATGTATGTGTACACATGTAGGAGACAGGATGATTTACCCGGACTTCATACTTTTCTGCCTTCTACATTCTACAAGGATATTCCTTTTTACAGGGGAGTTTGGCCTTTAATGTTCTTATAATTACTTTCCTATAAAGACGAGAAGATTTGCTTAAAATTCACTTGTGATTTCTTTATACAGTGTTCACTTGTTTGTCTTGGTCTGTTTCCATTGCATCCTCAAGAAATTATTTAAATTGAAATCAATTTGCAGGAATGCTTGATTTCATGTGTCAAATGGAAAGACCCACTAAAAACTGCTTATTCTCAGCAGAATTGTAGCATATAAAATTACTACTTTGCAAAATTCATTTTAGCCTATTATTTTTATAAGTATGTATTTGTTGTCAGTAGTAAAAGGTACACTGGATAAAAGCACAATACAGGCTGTAGTCTGTAATCTCAGAAAAAAATCTAGTTAGTGACATATTAGGTGTGCTTTATTCAGTCCACATGACACTAAGGTTTTTAATTTAATTTATGTTTCTGTTGACTGAATGTAAATAAATAAAAAGTGGGAAGTTCTTTGCATACCACTCTCTCAGGGGGAAGGCAGTATAGAGATAACCTGCACTTTGATCATTTTATTTTACAGTCAGTATCTTCGATGGCAGATTTAAGACAGGTTCTGTAGATTGCTGTTCGGCTTTTATTACGAAGGTCTGATGTGAACAGGATATATACCACAATATAATATTACTATCCATCTTGTACTTCACCTGCACTTCAGTGCTCAACAGTAAATCACCTGTGGCCAGATACTAGATAATGTGTTGTGTAAATCCCTCTTCCTTGGTCTAGGTATGAGTTTAAATATAAACGTATTATCTTGTTGAAGTACAGTTAGGCTATCACAAGCTCCATTATCTACCTCGAGTTGTAAAGTAGGAGTAGAGATACAGGAAATGAAAATATATATCCTTCTTCCTTTTGAAATTTGTCAATCATACTACACGTAGGCAGATAGATTTGAAGCCTACTGCCTGCCACACTGCCCTAGCAAGGACAGAAATCAGTAAAGGACATCTGATGCAGTGTATCTTCGAAGAAAAACATCGTCATGCTTCAGGTGGAGGAAAGAGTGTTGGATGTTAATGCGGGTGCTACGACTTCCTGGGAGCTCTGGGCCGGTCACCTGACTGCTGTGGTGTCAGCAGAGGCCGGGTCGAGCTGGGGCTTTTCATTTATGGCTTTCAGAATCATTTTCCTTCTTAGGTCCAATTTCTTGTAATTCATTTCGAGTAATGTTTTTTGTAGTCATGACATCTTTTTTCTTTTTTAAGTTATGTTTTATTGATTATGCTATTACAGTTGTCCTGATTTTTCCCCTTTTGCTGCCCTGTACCCAGCACCCTCTACTCTCTCAGACAATCCCCCCACCATTGTTCATGTCCATGGGCGATGTGTGTAAATTCTTTGGCTACTCCATTTTCCACAGTGTACTTTACATCCCTATGGCTATTCTGTAACTGCCTATTTGTACTTCTTAATCCCCTCACTTCTTCACCCATTCCCCCACACCCCTTCTTATCTAGCAAACATCAAAATGCTCCCCATATCCATGATTCTGTCTCTGTTCTTCTTGTTTGCTTAGTTTGTTTTTTAGATTCAATTGTTGACAGATAAGTGGTAGCTTTGCTGAGTAAAGCAATCTCAGCTATAGCTCTCTGCTTTTTATAACTTTGAATACTTCTTGCCAATCTCTTCTAGTCTGCAAAATTTCTTTTGAGAAATCAGCTGACAGTCTTATGGCAACTCCCTTGTAGGTAACTAACTTCTTTTCTCTCACTGCTTTTAAGATTCTCTGTTTATCTTTAACCTTTGGCATTTTAATTATATTGTGTCTTGGAGTGGGCCTCTTTTTTTTTAATATATTTTATTGATTATGCTATTACAGTTGTCCCATCTTCCCACCCCTTCCCTCCACCCTGCACACCCCTTCCCCCCCACACTCTCCCTCTTTAGTTCATGTCCATGGGTCATATATATGAGTTCTTTGGCTTCTACATTTCCTATACTATTCTTAACCTTCCCCTGTCTATCTTCTACCTACCATTTAGCTTCTTATTCCCTATACCTTTTCCCCCTCTCTCCCCACCCACTCCCCTGCTGATAACCCTCCATGTGATCTCCATTTCTGTGATTCTGTTCCTGTTCTAGTTGTTTGCTTAGTTTTTGTTTCTGTTTTAGGTTCAGTTGTTAATAGCTGTGAGTTTGTTGTCATTTTACTGTTCCTATTTTTGATCTTCTGTTTCTTAGATAAGTCCCTTGAACATTTCATATAATAAGAGCTTGGTGATGATGAACTCCTTGAAATTGACCTTATCTGGGAAGCACTTTATCTGCCCTTTCATTCTAAATGAATTCTAGATTCCAATGAATTCCAATTCTAAACTGTTTGTGGGGGAGGGGACCGAGAGGGAACAATGGTGCTTTCTCCGCTCTCTGCTGGTTTTCAGTGACTTTCTGCACTACCCACAGTCAAATTGGGCCCCCCTGGTGCTGATTCTGGTGCTAGTTCCCGGGTGGGTGGGCTTGTGTACGCTCTAGGACCCTGTGGGTCTCTCCAACGAGCTCTCCTGTGAGGCTGGGAGTTTCTCCCGCTGCTGCCTCCGCCTCAACTCTCGCAGGTGTTTTCAATCAGAGGCTTTGAGGCTTTATTTCCCCGTGCTGGAACTTTGGGTTGCAGAGTCTGTCTCGCTCCCCAGTTGTTCCTCCCGGTTTATCCACACGAGGGTGTGGGACGCCTGATCTGCAGTCGCCACCTCTCCCGGCCTGCCACGCTTTTCCCCTGGTCCACCAGCCGCCACCCCACCTCAAGAGTCCTCTCCGCCTGGTATGTCTCACCCCTCCTACTGGTCTGGATGAAAATTTCTTCTTTAATTCCTTGGTTGTCGGACTTCCATACAGTTTGATTTTCTGTCAGTTTTGGTTGTTTTTTGTTTTAAAATTTGTTGTTGTCCTTCTTTTGGTTGTGCGAGGAGGCACAGTGTGTCTACCTACGCCTCCATCTTGGCTGGAAGCTCCGGAGTGGGTCTCTTCACATCCATCTTGTTTGGGACCCTCTGTGCTTCCTGGACTTGCATATCTGTTTCCTTCACCAAATTAGGGAAGTTTTCTTTCATTATTCTTTCAAATAGATTTCCAATTTCTTGGTCTTTCTCTTCTCCTTCTGGCACCCCAATGATGCGAATGTCGGACTGCTTAAAGTTGTCCCAGAAGTGACTTACACTATCCTCATTTTTTTTTTGGATTTTTTCTTTTTTGTTGTTCTGATTGGTTCTTTTTTGCAACCTTATGTTCCAAATCATTGATTTGATTCTCAGCTTCATCTGCTCTACTGTTATTTCCCTGTAAATTGCTCTTTATTTCAATTACTGTATCCTTTATTTCTGACTGGATATTTTTTATGCTGTTGAGGTCCTCACTAGGTTCCTTGGGCATTCTCATAAGCAGTGTTTTGAATTCTGCATCTGATGGATTGCCTATCTCCGTTTTGTTTAGCTCTTATTTGGGAGTTTTTATTTGTTCTTTCATTTGGGCCATGTTCCTTTGTCTCCTCATTTTTGAAGTCTCCCTATGTTTGTTTCTATGTATTAGGTAGAGCTGCTTTAACTCCGTGACTTGGTAGTGTGGCTTAACGTAGTAGGTGTCCTGTAGGGTTCAGTGGCACAGCCTCCCCTATCACCCAAGCTGGATACTCGAGATGTACCTTTTTGTGTGGGCTGAGTACACCCTTCTCTTGTAGTTGAGCCTTGGTTGCTGTTGGTAGGTCAATGGGAGGGATTTACCCAGGCCAGTCAGCTTTAACAACTGTCTGTGACCACTGACCACTATTCTCTCCTGTCCGTGGAGGATCAGCTGTGCATGGGCAGCGTGGTGGTTGCTCTGATGTGGTCTATAGCTATCCTCTGGGTGTACTGGCTTGGGGTTTCCCAGGTAGTACAGGGCAAGGTCAGCCCCCACCTGTGTTTTGTTAGGGGCCACAGGGCTATAAAGCAATCTGAGATGGCTGCTACTTGAGCTTGGAGATTCCCAGGTGAAGCCAAGCTGTGAATCTAGGCTGACTGGTGCTCATACCAGGCCTGAGGTTCACTGAGGCCAGCTGTTGCTTGTTTGATATGATTCAGGACATTGTGTAGCAGGAGCCAAGACCAGCCATTCATATGGAAAAGCAGCTTGGGTGGGCCCGTAAGTTGGGTGGGGTGGAGTCTCTGTGGATCTCCAAGGTGGGGCAAACTGTTAGCCAGGTTGATGGAGTCTCAGACATGGCACCAGCTTGCTGGCTCTGTGGGGGGGGGGGGGGGTTTAGAAAAGAGTCAAAGGACTCTGCTCACTTTGATGCTAGACACTTCAGTTTCTCCCTGTGTACCACTGGTGCCTTTCAAGCTGCTACTCCAGTGCTGAAGCTCAAGAGGGAGTGAGTCTGAGGAGGTGAGTCTATGTGTGCATTCTTTAAGAAGAACTGGTTGAGGCTCCAGCATTTTCTTTCACCAACTCAATCTCTGCTGCTTTTTATAGTCGGAAGTTGTGGGGATTTATCTTCCTGTTACTGGAACCCTGGGCTGGGGGCCTTGGAATAGGGCCAGGACTCCTCACTCCAGAGTTATCCCTCCCAAATTTTTATCCACCACACACAGGTGAGGGACTAGCCCATTCTGCATCTCCACCCCTCCTACCAATCTGAAATGATGTGACTTATTTAATCGCATAGTTGTCAGACCTCCATTCAACTCAATTTCTGATGGTTCTGAGTCATGGTTATTCTATATTTTAGTTGTAATTTTGATGTGGTTGTGGGAGGAGGCGAGCCATGTCTGCCTACATTGCCATCTTGACTGGAAGTTCCATGACATTTCTTTAGATAGGTTGACATATGTGAAGAGCATCACACAGTGCCTGACATTTAGTAATTAGTAATTGTTGCTGGTGGTGATAAGGATGGTAGTTTTATCAGGGCTGCATTAGGGCAAGCCAGGTGACATTTACAGGAACCTGAGAGTGAGGGCCTCCTCAGAGTCTACACTCCAAACACCCCATTTGCTTCACCCTAGCCCTGGCCTTGATTTTTAAAAAATTATACATACTTTACTAATCCTATATTAGAAAATCTAAACTGGATAGTTATTAATTATGCAGTTTACACCTGTATGCTCTGCTCATAGCTATGTGCTCTTAATTTTGGACAGCTGAAAGAATTTATATTTGGGACATAACAAGAAATAAACTTTTGTGCATGTATTAGTATTGTATATGCATTTGATAAACATTTAAAATGTACATTTTATATAAAATACATTTATATACACAAAATTATATACATACAAAGAACATTATATGCCATATTATTTATGCTATCTGATATAATTTACAATATACTATTTACATAAATATAATCAGATATCAAATTACACGCATAGTATAAAAACTCACAAAGGTACATGTTTTGTACTTGTATAGAAGTCCCTTCTGCTTTCTAAGGACTCAGCAAACTCCAAGTTTCCTACTTAAAGGTGTTCACAGTATTTTGCATTCTCCCCTCCTCTTCACCAGTTTGTCAAAATTAATCTGATTTGCCAGGACCACAAAGCAAGCCCAGGAAGGTTAGAACTCAGATCTTCAGCATCCCACACATTGGAAGTGAAAACTGTCACCCAGGACTTTTTTTATTGCTTCCTCCAGGCTAATATTGTTGAGATTCAAGCTGATGGAAGGTGCTGTGTCTGGGGTGGGGAGGGGCAGGTAGAAGGAGCCAGGCAGCCAAGCTCAGCAGCAGCCCACAGACCGTGGGTCCCCAGGGAGGCAGTGTGTGGATGTACACACATTTCTGTATAGGTAAATTTAGAACTTCCTGTAGGTGTGCTTATCTAAATATGCCTCTGCCTTATTTTTCAAGGCATTGAAGACAGTGATGACAGTCTGGGAGCGAGGTGGATCTAATGTGTGTGGTTAGGGTTTTGTTTTAATGTATAAATGAACACTTGCTTGAACTCCAGTAACTCCAGAGGCTGTGGCGGGGGCCATATTATTGCTTGTTTTAATTTCAAAAAAACTACCTAGATATTATATGCATTCCTTCTCCATGTAAAAATTTGAACAGAAGAAATAAGGCAAATATTTTTTATGTTCACTCCCCACATCCCCATCTGAATTTCCTTCCCAGTGTGGTATCTGCCAGTCTAGAACTTCCTCTACACATTTACATAACATATATAGATCCACACAAGATATGCCAACTTATGTGTGCATGCATGCCATGTGTGGAATTTTACAGGAATAGTGTCATTCTGGATTAACTGTTCAACTTCTTTTTCCTACTGAATTCCACATCTTTGGAGATCTTTCCATGATAATAAATAAATATATCTAGTTCTGTTTAGCTGCAGCACAATGTTCTATAGTGTGTTTATATAGGAGTTTATTTAACCATGCCCTTACTGAGAAGAGGGAATGAAATGTAGGATATGCTTAGTAGGTATTTGTTGAATACATGAATAAATTTTCTTAGCAGGCAGCAGAGAGGAAAAATCTCTTTAGAAGTGGATGCATTACATATAATACATGTAATCAGGAGGTGAGCATGTCCTGTACTTAGTTATAGGATAATTTTCTCACATGATACTAGTAATAACAGACATCCATTAGTCAGCTACTATGTGACAGACACTGTATAAGCACTTCTCGTGCATTTCCTCACCTATGATGCAGGTATTATTATTACCTTCCTTTTACTAATGGGTAACTAAGGCTCAAAGAGGTTCTACCACTTGTCAAGGCTCACTTCTTTTAAGGGGTTGAACCTGCTTTCAAACCCAGGGACCAAGTCCTGAGTGGCTACTCACTCTGGTGTCACCCTACTTTTACAACGGGAGAGAAGAGAAAAGATAAGAAAGGGGGGGAAGAGAAAGGAGGAGAGAGTAGAAGGTTTTGTATTTTCTGCTTCTGTTTTTCTCTCTTGCCTTCTACACTTCTCATTTTTTTTAACTTGAAGATGGAAGAGTAGGGGTTATAGATGGGGATGGGGAGCAGTAGGGGCAGAAAGGACGAGAAATGAAGATTAAGTGCCCACAAAGGGAAGTGGCAAAAGTAGTGGGTAGTGAAAGGGAAATAGAAATTCCCCAAGTTTTAGGCCTGAGTATCCAAACAATGTAAAATAAGTCTGACAATTTTTGAATAAATATGACATCATATTTACACCATTGGAAATGTAAAGGCAAGTTAGTGGGGGAGGATGATGACTTTGAGGGAGAGAGAGTGAGGGCTCAGAGTCATACCCTGGAAGATCCCACGGGCGGGGGTGGGAAGGCGGCAAACCCAGTGAGTAAAGCAGTGAAGGTTTCTCTTTGGGGGCCTGTGTGACTGGTCAGTAAGCACCTCGGCTTTGGGGCAGTGGAGCTCAGCTAGAAGGCAGCCGACTTACGGCAGCAGAACCAGTACCACAGGGGGGTACAGTCGAAGCAGATACGATTCCCAGGAATGGCAGGAGAAAATGTGGAAAGAACCTTCACCCTTGATGATGTAGTTGAGCAGCCGACCTGTCTGCTCACGGAACTGTGTGCCTTGTGCCTCCCGTTATGTTAGGTAGTAAACCTACTGTTGGAGCTCTTTTTAACTTGTCCTTCTATTATTAACAGCAGAAAGCATTCAAACTTATACAGACCTTATCATATAGGTTTTGTCTCTCTTCCTAATGTCATTTCCCACCACTCTTCCCCTAGCTCACTGGCCTTTCGTTTGTGGCTCTTTGCCATTTGCTACCCCACCCGTTGTCTGGTCAGCTCCTTCCTGGGTCCTCAGGTCTGAACTTGAATGTCATTTCTTCAGACAGACTTGCCCAAGACCCCCCCTTCTCTCCTCCTTCCCCACCCCCTGCCACTTTCTGTTTTCCTGTTATTCCTTCACAACCTTACCACAGATTTCACTTAATAAATGTTTGCTTGGGTAAATTTTTTAAAGTTCTGCTTTTCTCACTAGAATGCAAGCTCCCTGAGGTCAGGAGCCACAACTGCTGTTCTATTCCCAGCATTGGCACAGGGTCTGGCATAGATAATGGGAAGTATTTGTTGAATAAGTGAAGGCCTCACCTCAGCCTCGTTCTCTTCCGGCTCTCAGGGGAAGGTGAAATAGGTTTCCCTAGGAGGACACATCATAGCCTAAAGCCACCCCAGTCATCTCCCAGGTTACTCTTATTGGTGTTTTGGCGTTATAAGCAAATACATGAAAGCCTAACTCAGTGACCATAAATTGCATAAATAATAAGAGCAGAGAGGACATGTGCCCCTGGGATAGGACAGTTTCACTGAGTAGGAGAGGAAATAACTACTATCATAGGTGTATATGCAATCTAGTATTATGTGGGAAACATACTGATTTTTGTACACCGCGCGCATCCAGGCACTTCACTAAAATTAGTTAATTTTAGTTTTCCCAGTGCGTTAGCTTTCTCACATTGTCTAACATTGTGATCTGCAATGCGATCAATGTATTTACTCTTCCAGTTGTAACATCTCATTTCCGTTTCATGTCTTAATACATTGTCCAAAACTTTCAGAGCCATTTTCAATAATGGCAGCCTGATAACACACCTTTGTCTTCTTCCTGGTCTTACTAGGAATGCCTCTGTTGGCTGTCGATGTTGGTGCTGCATGTAATGTTTTTAAAAAATCATATTAAGGATGTATTTCTTTTTTTTTTTAATCCCTGAGAGATACTTAAATATGGAAGCATTTGGAGACATGTGAAGAGGTATAACTGACTTTCTGTTTTATGTTCTATGAGACTCTGGTCGGTTTTCATATATAAAATTACACTGATGAGGAAATTTGACTCTTTTTTATCTTGCCTGATTTTTCTCTGTCAGTCAATTTATGAATGGCCCATTTCCCTGCTGAGTGGTAGAGCTAAGGTTGCAGAGATGATAACAATGGACTTGCTAAGTGACCCACAGAACTATTGAGCGTTATGGCTGAAGAATGAGGGCTAAATATGTAACAGTTATTTACCCTACTTTTATTGCTCCTCCCTCACATGAACTGTGTATTTAATATATGTTTTAGGATATCTTACCTGTAGCTACTACTGAGTGGTTGGTATATGTATCAGCCCTATGCAAATCACTTGATATGGTTGATCTCATTTAATCCTCACAAAATTCTGTGCGGTAGGTGCCTTTCCTATGATTCCCATTTTACAGATGACAAAATTGAGTCTTAAGGAAGTTAAGTGCCTTAACACAGCTACTAAGTGGTAATGCAGGGCACTGGGCCCTGGGCCCTGGCAGTCCAACTCCATGCCCTGTGCTATTACCACCTCCTATGCTACCAATAAGTCACTGTTGATTTTGAAATCTATTGGAAATGACTTACCATAGTTGCAAGGATCCATAGCAAGAAGACAGGAGTTTGGAACCAATTCTGAAATGAAATGACAGTAAATATGCAAAACTGGGCATCATAAAATATTGGTCTTTTAAAGTATTTTATAAAGTGAATGACATATTCAAATGGAAGCCTTTCATGAAATATCTCCTTTATTTTAACATTTATAACGAATCCTTGTCCTAAAAATCCCTGCATTGCTAAGAAGCTAATTATTGTCAGAACTTTTTCAGTAATGAGTTTGTAAAATGTTTCAAATCTACATCCACCCCAAAAAGATTATCTAGAATTTCTAATGCAATATTGTTTTCCCGAGTTACGGTAATGAATTCACATTTATTTATTATCATTTATACTCACTACTAGCACATTATCAAAATGAACTCAGGATGTTTACATTTCCATTAGAATGAAAGGGTTTTTTTTTTTTGAAATTTCAAAAAATGAAACCTACAAACAACTGGAAACTGAAAACACCATAGTCATTACCCAGATTTAGATTCTAAAGGGACAAAATGATCTCATAAAGAGTGCTACTTAAAACAATAATAAAATTCCAGTCAACATAATAAATGATGAAATCTTCTGAAATGCAATAATGTCATAAAATAAAACATTTCACCCTTCAAAACCCAAACAATCATGTTTGAATTAATATCTGGGATTATGGCCTTAAGAAATTGATTGTAAGGCCTTTCCCCTAGTGCTTACTAAACCTCATGGCCTTACATGATATTTTATGGGATACAGTCCACATTTAACTCAGATTATTCATGCCTGCTCAGGTCAACGCTTTGCTGTTAGACACACATGGAACCACATCAATGCTTACAGTCCCACCAAGGGGTACCATCAACCCCTTGTGCCTTCCAAGACCATCTGAATAGAGGATGTGTTGTGTCTTTATTGAAGATATAACTTACTCTGATCAAATTAAATTTATGAAAATAAATATTACAAGATTAAATGAATGGATTTAATATTCCATAGAAGGAGATTTTCCCCCTATCTTCAATAAATTTTCTTTCAAAACTTAGCTCCCTTAGTGCATATAAAGCATAATTTGACTTATAAAATTTTTTAGAAACAAATCTGTTGCATAAAATACTGTCTGAAATTGAAATCACTCAACAAATAGTAACTAAGTACCTCCTGTGTGTCAGTGGTTGTGAATTAAATGCTATAACAACCTTGTGAGATCGATGTAAAAATTCCTAATTTATAGATAGACACATTAAGGCTTACAGAACTACTCAGAAGCCAAAGACCGAATCTCATTTACCTTTGTAGTCTGCATACTCATAGCGGGCTTGGTGCATGGTCAGGGAAACTGGATCAAAGGCAGTAAACACATGGTGGAAATGGATTGGAATCCAAGTTTTCTAACTCCAATTCTAGTGTTCTTTCTATTACATCATCCTGTTTTTAACAGTATTTTCTGTGGCAGTAGTAAGTGACCTTATTAAGTAAAGCCAACTGCAATGAAACTTTGGGACTCCCATCTGAAATAAGGTGGACTGAAGACAGGCATAAAGCAGTCATACTGAAATGAGCACACCTTCATAATACTGTTCTATCACTGTCATTGCATCAGCTATGGGAAGACCTTCAATTCGAGGATGAGCCTGGTTGTTGATGTAGGCTACAGAAATGACTAACACAATCCACAAGTAAACAACAGTACTAGTGAATTTTGTTTCCAATAATGGCAGACTAGGTCATTTCAATCAACTTTCTGATAAGGACAATCAGAAATGCTGGACAAAATTAAAAAAAAATCTGTTTGAAAACATGAGACAACTAACAAGGTAGTAAAGAATATTGTCTAGCATATGGAGGAAATAGAGGCACAGAGGGATGAGCCCAGCACCTAGGGCCATTTTCCCTTGGGATCATTTGCCCAATCTGGAGGAGACAGTGAGAGCCTGAAAGGCCAATTTTTTGTTTTTTATTTTCCCAGTTTTATTGAGATATAATTGACATACAACAATGTGTAAGTTTAGGGTGTACAGCATAATGACTTAATATATTATGAAATGATTACCATAGTAGGTTTAGTTAATATGCATCATCTTATATAGATATAAAAAAGAAAGAAAGAAAAACATGTGTTTTCTTTGTGATGAGAACTTGAGAGTGTTTGATAGCTTCATGGGGATTAGAGGACCTGCTAAGTTGTTGGGGGTCCTGGTGAACCTTCCTTAATTAGGTTGTTTGTTGAAGGTTTCTACTCAAAATATAAGGGTAAACCTAAAGTAGAAGCCATTTGGGAGTTCAGCTTAACTTGAAATCATCTCAGTCCCTGAAATTGGATTGATGCTATCTCAAATTGCTCATGCCTTCAGCAACCTGATGTAAGTGTGCATAAAACCTCTTTGGAGAAAGAAGACAACATCCTTGGCTAAAAATTAGTCCCTATGAATGGTTCTATAATTACAGTGTGCAACATAAAATTAAAATAGGCTCACAAGGTGATAAACTTTGTGAACAAAATCCAGCAGAAACAGCAGACAACAGGTAAAGGCCCACCAGGGCTGCAGATATTGTAGTTATCAGACACAGACTTTAAAATAAATGTGCTTACAATATTCAAGGGGCAAAGACAAGATTGAGGAATTAAGAATAAAACTGGGAACCATATGATGAAACCTGAAACAATGCAAAAATAAAAATTAAAACTTTGTGAATGTTTGTACATTAGATATAGATGAAGAGAGAGTTAGAAAACTGGAAGAAATTTCAGAAGAAAATATCCAGAATGAACAGAGAACAATGAGGATAGCTAAAGATATAGAGAATATAGTGAAAAGGATGTAATGAGAAGGATTGAAGAGAGAAGGGAGAGAATGAGCCAGAAATAATATTTGAAAAGATAATTGCTGAGAACTTTGATAAAAGTAATGAA